>JAGTTL010000904.1:0-22880 GCA_036851935.1 Coregonus suidteri
TATACATTAATACAAAGCCATTAATACAAACACATATTGATACTGTATAACACCCACACCCAACTATACCCCATAACATGATAAAGAAAGCTACATTCAACAGTTTTATGTATGTAGCCTCACCTCCCCACAGTACTCTGAGATGAACTCATTCTTCTGAACTGACTCTTTGATGAAGGTGCCCCATCCTGCCACGTTTGAGGGGGCCAGCAGGAGGTGCTGGGTGAGGTCAGAGGTTACAGGTCAGAGGTTAAAGGTGGCTGACATTTACTCAAAATGACAAGACAACACTAGAATAATACAACTGTGCATGTTAATATGGGTTCTGACTGACCTAAATTCAGATACAGCACATCATCAGCTATCAAGCTACCTGTAAAACCAGCTCCTATTTTCTATTTCATTGGACTGGAACATGACCCACTGGCCTACCTTCTTCAGCCCCCTTTGGATGCTGCAGTTCTTGCAGGAGACTACTTTGCTGTCCCAGTGGTCTGCGGCTCCACAGGTCATACACAGATCTGGGTCACACTCCCTTACTGCCAGGTAGCAGGGACACTGCTTGGTGTTGCACTGGGTCTTACAGCGGCAGCCTGGGAAACGGTTCTGGCCTGGAGAACAACGTAACATCCCATGACAGTGTTCAGAGTCAGACAGGGGAATGTTCAGCAGAGAGGCTTATAGTCACTTTTAGAAACAGCATAGAAACATACTGCGGTAACAGAGAGGCCATACGAGTTATATGCCTCAGTGGACTAGAAAACTATTTTTTAACAGAATTCTCTGTGGCGGCGTGGCGAACGACAACCGACATTTCATTAATGAACGCTGCCTCAACGATAAAAAAGCTGCTGCTCTGTAATGCACCTCATCAATCACTGACCTCTGCTGGCAGCTATGCTGAAATACAGCTGTGCTGAGAGTAATGGAAAGCCTTCTGGGCAGAGGAAGAAGGAAAATTAGCAGCAGACAACTTAAATGTCCCTCTCGTCTCCAACAGGTTTAGCTGGAGGACAATACTCCCTAACTAGAGCAGTAACATTAGTCTTGTCTCTCCTCCTTCCTAAGTGTGCTTCCCTACAGTCTGTGTGGCTGTGTGTGTGTGCATCATCGAGCAGTGTTTAGTCGTAGCAGTCTGACTGGTATAAACGTAGGGATGGATGATGTTGTAGCTCAGGCACTGTGCCTGTCACATCTCTTTGATTCCTCTCCAGGGCTGTGGCGCTCACACATGAAACCCTCCATACCCTGCTTCCTCTCATAACCAGGGAGGGGGAGCTGCTTCCTGTCATAAGCAGGGAGGGGGAGGGACAACTGTATTTCTATAAGAAGACTAAATGAGCCAATTCTCTCTCTCTCTCTCTCTCTCTCTCTCTCTCTCTCTCTCTCTCTCTCTCTCTCTCTCTCTCTCTCTCTCTCTCTCTCTCTCTCTCTCTCTCTCTCTCTCTCTCTCTCTCTCTCTCTCTCTCTCTCTCTCTCTCTCTCTCTCTCTCTCTCTCTCTCTCTCTCTCTCTCTCTCTCTCTCTCTCTCTCTCTCTGCGTTGGCCCGGCCGTTCTGGCTCATTTCTCCTGGGATGAATGTGTCAGAGCATTGTGAACACAGCCCCCTGCTGAACAGACGCCCCTGCAGCTAACCAAACCCTGCCTGCCAGAGGACAGCTTATCCTGCGAACACACAGCGAGGAGGAGGATCGTCTTACACACTGCTCCACTGTCTATTATGGCCTGTCCAAAGGGCCTTTTTATCCACCGAGAGAAAGAGAGCTAGTCTTCAGTAGAATTGTTCTGTGAACACATTCCTATTCCCATTACAGAGTAGCGAGTAGAGCTGCGAAACCTCTAGGAGTGTTCAGTATGTGGCTCTGTTTTTATATTGATAAGTCTTGGACTTCTGCAAAAGGTCTGTACGAGTTGGGATGTGGTGTGTGTGACCGTGTACGGTAGCAGTGAGTGTTTGGGTAAGGTGACACTCACACTCGTGCTCACACTGGCAGAACTTCTCACAGAAATTCTGGGTCATCACACAGGGACAGGAGCTGTCACATGGGTGGTCCGGGTGGTCACATGGCTGGTAGTTGTACACCTGATTGGACGAGTTATCTAGAGAGGACAAAGGCTTTAGTTATACAGAAATGCATATGACAATGTTAAGTTGACTATTTCAATACTTCAGTCAAGTGAAGAACTCACCTTTCTTGAGCTGTATCTTTGCCCATAACCTAAATGAAAAAAATGAAAAAAATGAAAAGCACTTTCAATAATCATGTCTTTTTCTGTACAAAGTTATTTGAAAAATAGCAGTTCATCACAGTTACTTTCATTTTCTGCAAGGTTTAATCTATTTCTCCCACTGATCTGTGTATCAGGGTCCATTCTGCAACAGGGACTGGGAGTGAGTGAGTGTAAAAGTCGGCGGCCATCTTGCCTGTGCTTCCTCTTCTTCTTCTGAGGGGAATTGCCACCATCCTCCAACGGAACGCGATGGATCAGGACCTCTTTCACAGCAAACTCATACACCTGAAGGAGAGAGAGCACACACACATTAACACACAGATGCAGGCATATTCGTCCACGCATACACACAGATATGACACATCTATACACAACTATGCAGAATCTTGTGTGGTTCTGGACTTGGTCCCATTGTGTAGTTGAGTGTCACTCAAATTAGGCTGGGAAGCGCATCACTGCATCTGATTACTCTATAAAACATCCGGCCCTCTCCTCCCTACCAGAACCCACCACCATCTCAGTGTAATACACACAGACACACACACACACACACACACACCCATCCCACTCCCCACACACACCCGCAAAGCCCCAAACCACTTATGCCTGCCAAAAACACCGATTTGGCTTCCTCCCTAAAACAGACAGACACACATTACGCAGAGGGAGGGACTGGGAAGCTCGTAGCAGCAGCTTTTCCATCCAGCCAAACCACAGGCTCTCTGAGGGATAACAGGGCCATGCTATAGAGTCACACTAGCATTGTGTTGGGATCCCTCAGACTGGGGGATGGGATGCTGCTGCAGGGGGCAAAGCTACTTTGCAATGTCTGTGGCGGATCTCTGTCGTCGCGCTTCGCGCTCTTTGTCTCTCTGTCTTTGTTTTGGAGGATTGGAACGTGTCTCTCAATGGCTTTGTAAATCTGATCAGAGGCCCTAATATGTTTCCCATACAATACTCCCATAATTCTCCCATATTATAGACACATAACATCCCCACAATACCTCAGCTAGGAAGGGATCTGTTTGCTATAAGCCGGAGTCTCTGAGAATAACAAAGATGTCATGTACGTAAAAGTCCTAATTTACGACAATTTTCCACACAGTATTATGTGTTACGACACTTCTATCAATGGCAACACACTACAACACAGTCACAGCACAACTTTGTTATCTTGTCTGTCTGTACAAGTCTGTAATGTGTTTGGTCGTTTGTGTGTATTCCAGGAGACTTGCTTTAATTGGTGTATCAATAGAGTATATGAGCATCTGCTGGGTGTAGGTTCTTGGTGGTTCACCTGTTTGCAGGTCTTGGTGCTGATGAGGCGAGCGATGGAGCAGAAGTTGTTGTAGTAGGTTCCGTGCAGCACTCTGAACAGAGACTCCTCCGCCCCACTCCACTGGACAGGAGTTTCCACCTGCTCCCCGTGCTCCTCCCCCGGGCGCAGCTTGGTGGGAGTCTGACAGCGAGAGTTGCTCTCTGACCATACGCAAAAAAACACACACATGCGCACACACACAGACACACACACACAGACAGGGGGTGTATTTGAGACTTATGCTCATACACACACTGCCAAAGGCAGAGAGCGACATGTTGCTTGGCAACAGGTTCAAGGCTGTGTTACTGTGACCACATGCTATGACTGGGGAATGCTTATTAGTCCGCTCATCAATCTGTTTTTACACATGATTTGAGCTAGTGGGGAAGGCCGCTGGGCCACCAGCTTAAGTCAGTAGTCTATCTTCAAAATGAAGAGCTGCAGTGACATCACAGTACAGATATTAGTTCCTTCCAAACTGAATGCAAGAGAGAGACAATAGAGAGAGAGAGAGAGTGATTAAGACAGAGAAAACAAGAGTGAGGGGAAAGTGCTCTTTCTCCCTCCCACTGTTCTCCACATGAGTCTCACAACAGAAAGAGGAAACCAAGGGGAGGGGCTGAGTGAAGAATCTGTTTGTTTTGGGGCTGAAGCGTGCAAAACCCATGGTTGGATTGTTGTGTTTGGAAAGCGAGTGAGAGAGAGCGAATGGTTTTTCAAAACTGTCATCTTCAGCCAAGGTTCTCTTTGCTGATGTACTGCATTCAGCACACATGAACCATTCTGGCATGTGAGAATTAGTCAATCCATTCTGTCAGTAATACACTGAGGTATGACAGATATACTGTAATAGCGTAGTAGTTGAGGCATTAGTGTTTTCCTATCTAAGAAGATAGGAAGCTGGTAGTCTCCTACTCATGGGTTGCATGTTTCGTCACAATATTGTTTTGAACGTTCGTTATGGACTGATGCCCAACTGAGCATTCAACTCAATGTATCGTCAATGAGCACTGATGAAGATTTAATCAAAAGTGCATTACAGTGGCTTGGAAATACAATGCCATTCAAAAGGAGGCAAATAATTAGAAGGAAAACCTTATGTCATAATTTTGATCTCGCCAGATTGACTTGATCAAATCAAATCAAATTGTATTTGTCACATGCGCCAAATACAAAAGGTGTAGACATTACAGTGAAATGCTTACTTACAAGCCCTTAACCAACAATGCAGTTTTAAGAAAAATAAGTGTTAAGTAAAAAATGTATCAGTAAAAAAATTAAAATAACAAATAATTAAAGAGCAGCAGTAAAATAACAGTAGCGAGGCTATATACAGGGGGTATTGGTACAGAGTCAATGTGCGGGGGCACAGGTTAGTTGAGGTAAATTAGGTAATATGTACATGTAGGTAGAGTTAAAGTGACTATGTATAGATAATAAACAGAGAGTAGCAGCAGCGTCAAAGAGGGGGTGGGGGGAACAATGCAAATAGTCCTGGTGGCCATTTGATTAGCTGTTCAGGAGTCTTATGGCTTGGGGGTAGAAGCTGTTAAGAAGCTTTTTGGACCTAGACTTGGCACTCCGGTACCGCTTGCCTTGCGGTAGCAGAGAGAACAGTCTATGACTAGGGTCGCTGGAGTCTTTTACAATTTTTAGGGCCTTCCTCTGACACCGCCTGGTATAGAGGTCCTGGATGGCAGGAAGCTTGGCCCCAGTGATGTACTGGGCCGTACGCACTACCCTCTGTAGTGCCTTGCGGTCAGAGGCCGAGCAGTTGCCATACCAGGCAGTGATGCAACCAGTCAGGATGCTCTCGATGGTGCAGCTGTAGAACCTTTTGAGGATCTGAGGACCGATGCCAAATCTTTTCAGTCTCCTGAGGGGGAATAGGCTTTGTCGTGCCCTGTTCACGACTGTCTTGGTGTGTTTGGACCATGATAGTTTGTTGGTGATGTGGACACCAAGGAACTTGAAGCTCTCAACCTGCTCCACTACAGCCCTGTCTTTTTCCTGTAGTCCACAATAATCTCCTTTGTCTTGATCACGTTGAGGGAGAGGTTGTTATCCTGGCACCACACGGCCAGGTCTCTGACCTCCTCCCTATAGGCTGTCTCATCGTTGTTGGTGATCAGGCCTACCACTGTTGTGTTGTCAGCTAACTTAATGATGGTGTTGGAGTCGTGCCTGGCCATGCAGTCATGGGTGAACAGGGAGTACAGGAGAGGACTGAGCACGCACTCCTGAGGGGTCCCCGTGTTGAGGATCAGCGTGGCAGATGTGTTGTTACCTACCCTTACCACCTGGGGGCGGCCCGTCAGGAAGTCCAGGATCTAGTTGCAGTAGGAGGTGTTTAGTCCCAGGGTCCATAGCTTAGTGATGAGCTTTGAGGGCACTATGGTGTTGAACGCTGAGCTGTAGTCAATGAATAGCATTCTCACATACAGTTGAAGTCAGAAGTTTACATTCACTTAGGTTGGAGTCATTAATCCTCGTTTTTCAACCACTCCACAAATTTCTTGTTAACAAACTATAGTTTTGGAATGTCGGTTAGGACAATGACCCCAAGCATACTTCCAAAGTTGTGGCAAAATGGCTTAAGGACAACAAAGTCAAGGTATTGGAGTGGCCATCACAAAGCCCTGACCTCAATCCTATAGAAAATGTGTGGGCAGAACTGAAAAAGTGTGTGCGAGCAAGGAGGCCTACAAACCTGACTCAGTTACACCAGCTCTGTCAGGAGGAATGGGCCAAAATTCACCCAACTTATTGTGGGAAGCTTGTGGAAGGCTACCCGAAATGTTTGACCCAAGTTAAACAATTTAAATGCAATGCTACCAAATACTAATTGAGTGTATGTAAACTTCTGACCCACTCAGAATGTGATGAAAGAAATAAAAACTGAAATAAATCTCTCTCTCTACTATTATTCTGACATTTCACATTCTTAAAATAAAGTGGTGATCATAACTGACCTAAGACAGGGAATTCTTACTAGGATTAAATGTCAGGAATTGTGAAAAACTGAGTTTAAATGTATTTGGCTAAGGTGTATGTAAACTTCCGACTTAAACTGTAGGTGTTTCTTTTGTCTAGGTGGGAAAGGGCAGTGTGGAGTGCAATAGAGATTGCATAATCTGTGGATCTGTTGGGGTGGTATGCAAATTTGAGTGGTTCTAGGGTTTCTGGGATAATGGTGTTGATGTGAGCCATGACCAGCCTTTCAAAGCACTTCATGGCTACAGACGTGAGTGCTACGGGTCGGTAGTCATTTAGGCAGATTACCTTATTGTTTTTGGGCACAGGGACTATGGTGGTCTGCTTGAAACATGTTGGTATTATAGACTCAGTCAGGGACAGGTTGAAAATGTCAGTGAAGACACTTGCCAGTTGGTCAGCGCATGCTCGGAGTACACGTCCTGGTAATCCGTCTGGCCCTGCGGCCTTGTGAATGTTGACCTGTTTAAAGGTTTTACTCACATCGGCTACGGAGAGCGTGATCACACAGTCGTCCGGAACAGCTGATGCTCTCATGCATGCTTCAGTGTTGCTTGCCTCGAAGCGAGCATAGAAGTAATTTAGCTCGTCTGGTAGGCTTGTGTCACTGGGCAGCTCGCGGCTGTGCTTCCTTTTGTAGTCTGTAATAGTTTGCAAGCCCTGCCACATCCGACGAGTGTCGGAGCCAGTGTAGTCCGATTCAATCTTAGTCCTGTTGTGGTGCGTGATTTTGAAGGAGTCAGGCGCAGGAGGGTAAATCACAGAATAAATGGTTTATTCTGTAACACAGCGGTACGCAACAATACGTAAAACACTCCAGTGCTGGAAAACAACAAGGCAGACGGGATATCCCGGCGATACACAATATAAAAGAGCTCCACCAAGCTCCTGAGTGGCGCAGTGGTCTAAGGCACTGCATCGCAGTGCTAACTGTGCAACTAGAGATCCTGGTTCAAATCCAGGCTCTGTCGCAGCCGGCCGCGACCGGGAGACTCATGGGCGGCGCACAATTGGCCCAGCGTTGTCCAGGGTAGGGGAGGGAATGGCCGGCAGGGATGTAGCTCAGTTGATAGAGCATGGCGTTTGCAACGCCAGGGTTGTGGGTTCGATTCCCACGGGGGGCCAGTATTAAAAAAATATGTATTCACTAACTGTAAGTCGCTCTGGATAAGAGCGTCTGCTAAATGACGTAAATGTAAATGTAAATGTATATTAACCTCCACAATAAACAATCACACACAAAGACAAGGGGGCAGAGGGAACACTTATACAGGTACTGATGAGGGCATATGAACCAGGTGTGTGTAATAAACAAGACAATCAAATGGAATGATGAGATGAGGAACGGCAGTGGCTAGAAGGCCGGTGACGACGAACACTGAAGCCTGTCCGAACAAGGAGAGGAGGCTGCTTCGGAGGAAGTCGTGACACTTGTATTGACGCTTTGCCTGTTTGATGGTTCTTCAGAGGGTATAGCGGGATTTCTTATAAGCGTCCGGGTTAGAGTCCCGCTCCTTGAAAGCGGCAGCTCTACCCTTTAGCTCAGTGCGGATGTTGCCTGTAATCAATGGCTACTGGTTGGGGTATGTACGTATGGTCACTGTGGGGATGACGTCATCGATGCACTTATTGATGAAGCCAGTGACTGAAGTGGTGTACTCCTCAATGCCATCGGAAGAATCCCGGAACATATTCCAGTCTGTGCTAGCAAAACAGTCCTGTATCTTAGCATCTGCGATTTATATTTGACATTTAAGTCATTTAGCAGACACTCTTATCCAGAGCGACTTACAGGAGCAACTAGGGTTAAGTGCCTTGCTCAAGGGCACATCGACAGATTTTTCACCTAGTCGGCTCGGGGATTAGAACCAGCGACCTTTCGGTTACTGGCACAACGCTCTTAACCACTAAGCTACCTGCCGCTACCTGACCACTTCTTTATTGACCGAGTCACTGGTGCTTCCTGCTTTAGGTTTTGCTGAGGATAGAGTTATGGTCAGATTTGATAAATGGAGGGCGAGGGAGAGCTTTGTACGCATCTCTGTGTGTGGAGTAAAGCTGGTCTAGAGTTTTTTTTTCCTCTGGTTGCGCATTTAACATGCTGGTAGAAATGAGGTAAAACTGATTTAAGTTTCCCTGCATTAATGTCCCCAGCCACTAGGAGCGCCGCCTCTGAGTGAGCGTTTTCCTGTTTGCTTATGGCCTTATACAGCTCATTGAGTGAGGTCTTAGTGCCAGCATTGGTTTGTGGTGGTAAATAGACAGCTACGAAAAATATAGATGAAAACTCTCTTGATAAATAGTGTGGTCTACAGCTTATCACGAGATACTCTACCTCAGGCGTGCAAAACCTCGAGACTTCCTTAATATTAGATTTCGTGCACCAGCTGTTGTTTACAAATATACACACACCTCCACCCCTGGTCTTACTGGAGGCAGCTGTTCTATATTGCCGATGCAGCGTATATCCAGCCAGCTGTATGTTATCCATGTCGTCGTTCAGCCACGACTCAGTGAAACATAAGATATTACAGTTTTTAATGTCCCATTGGTAGGATATCTGTGATCTTAGTTTGTCTTTTTTGTTATCCAATGATAATAAGTTACAAATAATGCGAAACAACACACAAAATAGCACAATTGGTTAGGAGCCCGTAAAACGGTAGCCATCTTCTTCGGCGCCATTCTTCAAACTTTAGATGCAGTATAATGTTAGCTTGTTAGCTAATATTGTTAGCTAAGATTGTTAGCTAAGATTGAGGGGAGTACACCGGATTTTTCCTACTAAACATTTGGCTACTTTAGCAATGTAATCGTATTTCCAGGCACTGTAATTTAGACTAAACTGTCGTTAGCCTCCGTCCAGAATGACTGGGCTTATCACGACTTTAGGGCACCACTAAGGCTTCAGAAGGTTCATAACAATGGCATGACGTGACCGAGTGACGGAGGTGCAACCTATGAATAAATAGTACCTTAGAAGCTAGTCTTTCCCATAATTGAAGAGTTTGTCTGTCTCTTAAAGTACTTACGGACCAGACAGACCAACATGAACATCGGCCGTGCGCAGGGGGTGGCCGTCCTATCGCCTCTGACCTCAAAACATCGGCTGTCATTTTCTGTTAATTTCCACAAGATTCTAAATGTTTAATCGTCCACTGTTTGTTGACACCCAGCAGGTGATCTACTGCGCACGGCCGATGTTCGTGTTGGTCTGTCTCGTCCCTTATAAAGCTAGTGTTTCCCCAAGCTACCTGAGGAGCTGGTGGTCTCGTGGTCACTATCCCCCTCCTTGGCCTCCTCAGTGGTGCCTGACGGGCCGGGGCAGCTGGAGCTGGGGGGGCGTGGCTGTCGCCGCCGGCGACGGGACTTCTGGGAGCGCAGCATCTCCTGATCCGCAAACTCTTTGGCCCCTTTCTTTAGAGGAGGGAGCGAGGAAGAGAGGGACAGAAATGAAGAGATAGACGAGTGTTAAAGTAGGGCTGAATGGATCAGTACGTTATCATTGGCTTGTAGAGGATCTGAGCACACCTGTAGCAAAAAGCAGTCCAGACCACAGGGCTCTGTCTCCATGCGAATCTCCTTGCTCTTCCTCTTGTAAACATTGGGTGTAGCGTGAAAAGCTGGAAAGACACATACAGTATATTGTTACTATCAGTATACTAGTAGTATGTTAGCAGAACAGTAATACTAGGGACGTAAAACATTCAGCATGCTGCACAGACCCTATGGATGCTCTATAGAGCGTTCTCAGTGTGGACTTAGAATGCAGCTGTCATTTTCAGACCACAGTGGCAAGAAAAAAAATGGGCGCTCCTCCCATAAACATCTCTGGCATTTCATGAATTAATGGATTTGAGGGTTAAACTATCATTCAAATGAACGCCAACCCCTGTTGCTATTAGAAACCGATGGTGAGGTGGTGATTCGTTGAAATTATCCAGTCCAAAAAGTGTTTCCTTTTCCGTATTGATGACAGGTTGTCATCCATCAACAGATATATGTAGTATACCCAAGTTCATTGAGGTTTGTCTGTTAGAAGAGTGCTAACAGTACATATCGCCACGGTTAATGTCCCAGTTCTATTGATTTCAATACAATATCGATGTGAGTAAACAACCTAATCAATTCCATTCTTCAGTTTGTAAGGCGCTAATTTCGCAAAATACAAGTATTCTGAACATGTGTGACACGTGTGTGTAGGGTGTAACTTGTATGTATTGGTCTTCAAAATATCACCAGTTATTGCAGCATATTGATTATGAATTTGGACATCTAAAACCGGTGTTTTGACACACGGCCATAAATCAAAAAGCCATGACAACAGGAAGCGGCAACAGTGTCATTTTCAATGTATGTTTTAGGGATATAAATGGTACTTTTAAAATGATTTTTTTAACAGAATTCTACTTGATCGGGTAAAAACTACTGAATGAGCCCAAAAACGTGTTATGATTTATTGATTTTGATTATATTAGTGAAATCATGCAAATATGTTTGTCCTGGCTAGTAATAATGCATTTATTATAACACTAGAGATGTGTTGATTCCAAGAGAGTCTGAGTGAGACAGAGAGAAAAAATAAAAACAGAAATCTAGAGGAAAAGCCACATGTTGACAGATGTCAATAGGTTAAAAACACAGAGAGAGAGAGAGAGAGAGAGAGTTAGAGAGAGATACAGAAAGTGAGAGAAAATAGTAAACCCATAGGACACATTACGGTGGAGGAAGCAGTCGTATTTGAAGCAGCGCCTGCAGAAGAGCGTGTGGAAGGAGTGTAGGGACTGCTCCCGCTGGACAGACTTGGCGAACGGCCCGTCTATGTTAGGGGTGCACAGGGGGGGCAGCTTTACCGGGCTGGGGGGCTCCAGGAGGTCCTTGTACCTAGGGAGGTGTCATTTGGGGAAGAAGGGGATAAAACAAAACATAGCCTTTTTATGCATAATATAACTTTGTATCAAGATTGTATTTTGTATGAGCATGGTATATGGCATGATATACAGTAGAAGTGGGAAACTACAGTAAGTAGCTGTATTCTGACTCAAGTAGGCCTATGCCAGGGGTAGGCAACTAGATTCAGCTGCTGGCCAGATTTTTGTCGGAGTGGATGGTTGTGGGGCCAGAACATAATTATATTAATTTGTACATTGCAAATTGACCACAACTAAGGCCCAAAACATATTGTATTTGAAAATAACAATCATTTCATACCTTGTTTACATTGAGACACTTGGGAACAGATTTCCTAAATGAAACAAATGTTTAGCTGAATTCCAGGTGATTTTAGTCTTTTTTTAACGTAAAACTAAAAATGATTAATGTTTTGTTTTACTAAAAACTTTGAGGGGCCAAAATAAATCACTCACGAGCTGGTTTTGGCCCGCGGGCGGCCTGTTGCTGACCCCTGGCCTATGCTCATTTGCAGGTGGATTTGCATGAGAGTTTAGTTTGCGGTATTTTCTAAGAAAAAGGCTTTTCAGACGGTGATGCAACAACTTCTCTTTTGAGTGTGAGAAGAGAGGGCAGAGAGCATTATTAGCATCTCCCTGAGAGCTCCCATCTCCATGGTGAACACTAAGCAACGCTCGGCTAAGCACAGCACAGTTGTTGGGTACTTTTCTTACTTTTCCTTCAGCTCCTCAGTCGTACCCTTGTAGGGGAACATCGAGGCGATGGCCGTGAATATCTTATCATGCGGGATCTTCTTATTGGCAGGCAAATCCCTCACTAAGGAAGGTGGTGAGAAGAAAAGCAAAGAGCAGATCATTAGCAACTCAACCACCCCTTTTCTAGTTCCCAATTCCTGTTGAGATGTAATTGTGTTGCACTTTTTGCCATGTAAGCAATCATATTGGAACGATAGCAAAGTCCCGGGCCTATTATGAAGGACTGTTTGTCCATGTACTCTGTGTAATAAGAGAGTACCAGTGGCACAGGGTGTTTGTCATACTGATGTGTTCTTACACTGAGTGATAGTGTCTGAAGCCACAGTGTGTAGAGTAGCTCCCCCCCCCCCCCCCCCAGTTCCCATAATCCCTGGTGCTCTCAATGTGCCAGAGGTCACAGGGCCTTGTAACCGGAGCCTGTTCATATTGTATCTGTGTTCTGACCAAACAGGTTTCCCCACCACCCTGTCTGTCCCTGCGGCAGGGACAGTCTCTACGTAAACAATGCCAGGCAGTGCCACTGTGCTGGAACAGGGCGACCTGCTGGCTCCTGTACAACATGGGGTACAGTACAGTCACAGTGATCAGCCTGACCTGTACCCGCTGTTCTCTCATGCCACTGATAAGAATAGGAGGACAAGTCTATGCAAAGACAAATAAGCATGCACACTTCACTTCAGATAATCCAGCATAGTAAAACCAGTAACTCTCATATAAAAAACAGCATGTATTGCCTTTTGTTAGATAAGCATCCAATCATATCTAGGAGACATGAACTATGTTAGTTGTGGTTACATGTGTCAGTCAAAAGGCTCTGGAGGACACTTACCCTCTATGACACTCCTCCTCTTCCTCCTGAAGAAGGCTGTGGGCCCCACCTTGGTCTCTTCAGTCCCTTCCCCAGAGCTCTTCCTCACCCCCTTCTCCTCCTCTTTACCCCCTTTCTCCTCTGCCGCCTCCTCCTCTTCCTCCTCCTGGTCTGAGTACTGGCTCAAGTGCCTCCACTAACTCTTTAAAGATTTCATCGTTGATGAACCCTCCCTCTGGGAGACAAACCACACAGTCAACATGTCAGCGCCTACTGATGACATCACACAACATGCGTCAGCACATATCCCCTAAACAATTAAGATTACCCCAGCAGCACACAGCAACGCACTTACTGTACCGATGACATCAGAGAGCACGCCTAACCCCACGTCTCCAATAAAATAACGAACTGATAAATCAGACTGACAGTGTGTGTAATCAAAACAGGACAGAAAGGATGAGATCCCTAGTCTAGGTAGGTAGGCAGGTCACCTCTGTCTCCATGGACACCGTCGTAGTTGTCGATGAGCTCCTCCAGGAAGGCCTCGTCCTGCTCCAACACCTCGTCTCCCATGTAGGGGATGTTATGGAGGAACGTCTCATCCTCCACCTAGGAAACACACACATACTCACATCTGGCTGTGTGTGTGTGAGTGTTAATGTGGTACATGCATATGTTCATATTAGGGTTTTTACACCTGTGTAATAACAATGTAGTAACGTTAGACGACCTATCATGTTGTTGCACAGTAATTGAGAATTACTTTGTTATTGCATAGAGATGGAGTTGAGCGTTTATTGTTATTACACAAGTGGAATAAGGACGTGGGTTTTTCCTGGGTGTGTGTGTATACGTGCATGTGTGTGTCTGTGTGTGTGTTGTCGGGAAAGCCCCATACCATGAAGTTCTGCTGCAGAGGGGACCAGGAGTACATGAAGGGGATTCCTGCCACGGTCGTCAGGGGCCGCAAGGCAACCGCCTGAGCTTTAAACGCTGGGAAGCCAAACTCCACCATGCACAACTGTGATTGGACCAGAGACAGAGGGGTGAGTATGACAGAGGAGGACAGACCTGCACTGGATTATAACCAACAGGTAGGCTACTATTACCCTACTGGATAAAGACGTTGCTACCCACTGACACTACACTGAAATGAACTGTGAAACAAATACCAAGACTCTAGAGAAGTGCATTGTGAGAATTTCTGAACACAAGATGCTGCTCAGTCTGCCTCCAGGCTGTTTTCATCATAGGTTCTGAGAGAGTTTCGTTATTGACCTCGGTAAGACAGCCTCATGAACCCTTTTTTGGCAGCTCAGCATCTCCCTGAAAAGGGATGAAACATCACAGTCCTCTATCAGCCTGATGGGAGAGCAGACCCTGGCCTGGTTAATGAGGAGGCAGGAGTCAGAATAGGCTTGAAAGAGCTAGTTAATTTTGACCATTAGGCAAAAATGTAGATTTCCCCCTAAATACAGATACACAAAAGTTATTATTTTTCATGATGGCCATAAACAATAACTGGTAGTGCTGACTTTTTTTTTTAGAAAGGTCTAGAACTCACCTTTCTGGTAAAAATGTTTATAAATTGCTGAGGTGTACTCACTTTTGAGGACACAAACTCAAGTACATAGTACAAATATTATGAAAATATGAAACATCATATATGATTTTTTCCCTATTCAACAAAAGTGGCGCAATAGGGCTTGAAATTACTGAAATGCTTTCTAAATATAGTAACAATCAAATTATAAATTTCACTTACTACTGTAAAATAAATTTCAAACCTGAAAGTACAATATTGGCACCTCATAAAACTAAATGTGATGCCAAACTCAGCAATGACAGTACATTCAAATTGTGCAGACTAACAATGTATACCCTGGATTGCTGACACTATGTATTGGCCATTGAGAGGCTTTGAAGCCACTGGTCGGCCATATTGGCACTCCGCAGTAGGAGCAGTCCTCCATAGGAATGAAAGGAATTCTAAAGTATTTCAATTAAATGTTTCAAGGACAAAATTACATGTATTCAAGTATTTGGTGCAGACTCGTTACAACCTAATATTTAAACACTAAGTGATTTCGTCCATCTGTGACCAAGAGAAAGTGGTCTTGTTTCAATTCTACGAAATTATTTTGTATTTTTTCCAGTTGAGAGCTATAAATCCATCTGAGAACATCAGAGATGATGTTGATGAAGAGATGATCAGAGATGATGCGAGATGAAACTGTTATTGTTGCATGACCGTTGCTTTGGATTCTGCTAAATGGCATATTTCATAACTATATTACCTATTACAAGTGCAGCTACGAGGTTCAATGGCACAGGAAATCGTTGCTCTGTCTGGATAGGGCAGAAAATGTGACGTGTCGCCCCCTACTGTATGTCTCTCTATACTTTAGTCTTTCTCTCTCTCTTTCACCTTCTTGCCGGGCAGCGGTCCACCTGGGGTAGACAGGGGAACTGACTGGATCCTCAGCTTGGACCACTCCTCGTTCAGAAGGTTGGTACATTCCTCTATCTTCTGCCGGTTGGACATGAACAAGGCCTGGAAAAGACAGGGAATGTAAGAATAGTTTGGAATACCTATACACATACACACAATCTCTCTCTCTCTCTCTCTCTCTCTCTCATTATCCTCACCTTGACCTCCTCTGCTTTTTTAAAGCGTTTCAGCTGACGGAGGCGCATGTACTCAGACTTCACCCTCTTCCTCCACTCCAACAGGCTACGGGAGGGTATGTTGGAGGCAGGACAAGGTGTTGGGGTCGGGATCAGGGCCGGGTCTGGGGCTGGGTCTGAGACAGGTGCTTCTGGGGCCTCCTCCATGGTCCTGCACCATGATAGAAATGACTGGAGTTACTGGCACTGACACAAAGACAAAACACATGGAAGTGTCCTGGTCAATCGTGCATATTTTTGTATTGTTAGCAGTAGTATTAAAGGAGGATATCACTGTTTGTGTGAATGTATTGTGTGAATTGGTTGTGCCTGACTCCAAAAACACGTTTTACTAGGTTCTGGGATGTGATAACATCAATGGCAATTGGCAAAGTAATTTTCCAAGACCCCCCCCGCCCACACACACACACACAACCAAATGAAACGCATGACTCAAACTTCTGCATGCGTGTACGTGAGCGAACCACTGCCCCCTTCTGTTAGCA
Organism: Coregonus suidteri; assembly: GCA_036851935.1. Taxonomy (NCBI): domain Eukaryota; kingdom Metazoa; phylum Chordata; class Actinopteri; order Salmoniformes; family Salmonidae; genus Coregonus; species Coregonus suidteri. The sequence goes on from JAGTTL010000904.1 coordinate 16,198, forward strand.
AAAGCACCAAGGACTGCATAAAAAAGGATTATAGCCTGGTCAGTGCTACAATGTGCCATTCGTACTCTTTTATCATGTTTGACTAAAACAACGGAATCATAAAATAACGGGCCTATAATAAAGTGAAACCGCAAGCACGTCAAACTTGTCATATACCTACACCAAATGGCAGTCTGAAAAACACGTTTTCCCCTGCACATACAACATTAGTAAAAGTGGGCGTGCCTCTTCTGAAAGCCAATATGAAAACAGAGCAGCTAAGTGCGTAGTACACTTTTCCCAAATTTCATAACCTCTTCTGCTGAATTTCTATCCCACAAAATGTTCTGGAATTGGTGAGAAGCAAAACAAATGTCGCGCTGCGTAAAGGCTTTTCGTTTTCAGGGCAAATGAGTCGTATTAACGGAGTCGTCCGTACCAGGCGTCAGCCTTCCTTAGAATCCTACACCAACAGCCGATAACAGAAGTCACATACGATGATGCATAGCCTATCCATTTCAATTATGTTAGTTTTACGCAATGGACAGCTTTCACGCCCAACCAATAACATTATAATGTGATATTTCTAATGCGCTTCTCTGGGATACGCGCACACATGTCTAGTTTTGATACAGTGTCGCAGTTAGAAATACCTTTAAGGATCCTCGTGTCCTCCTATTTGTAGCGACTCAAGCTCGCCACTAAAGCGTTGAACTCCCCGTTTGAGATCCACCATAAAATAAGGATTTCTTCGCTACGGACCCGAAGTAAATAATAGGGTCCGTGTATTTGTGTTCACACGCTGATGGGATCCGAAGATTCCTATGTCGTCCGCAAGCATGCTGAAATTGAAGTTGTACAGTTAAAAGCTGCGCACTTAACTGGCTCAGTTAGAGAGTGACGTCTTTATTATGATCACACTGTGCCTGATAGCTGGACTGGGGTAAAAAGCGTGCGACTTGAAAGTATATGGACATTTGGATAGCCCACATGTAGCTTATGAATGATTCTACTCACAAGGGCTACACGGCTACTATAAGGCTACTACTAACGTTATTACTACTAACAGAATACTATTAGTCTACTATTACATAGGCGACTAGGCTACTATAGGCTACTAATAATAAGAGGATAATACTAATTTATCAAAATGCTATAGTTGATAGGTAGTCATAATAATGATGATTAATATGTTTATTATTTGTTCATATAATGAAGATATATATATATAAAAACTAAAACAGAGCATCACTAACTGTAAGTCGCTCTGGATAAGAGCGTCTGCTAAATGACAGAAATGTAAATGTAAATATGTCTATACCTATATGGATGTCATGCATTTTAATATGAGGGTCAAGTGATGATATTTGGGAAGGCTATAATAACATAATTAGTTAATCACCAACAACCTTTTCTCACATACTGTATATTGGTAAGATACCCTGTTGTATTTTTCCATAATTCATGTATAAATGTAATTCACATTTATACAGGGGTAATAATAAGCATATATTATCAATGAGGATTGTTCCTCAATCAATCATGGAAGAGGAAGACTCCAGCCTCCAGCCTCTAGTCTAGCGCATGTTGTTTTCCATCTCTCAAGGGGCGGATGCGCAGCGCGAGCTTGGGCTGTGGCACTCTACTCATAGTCACGTGATTCTCAGAGGAAGGAGAACTCGCCTGGTCCAGTAACATACATAACCCAGCGGTCCGGCCAGGCCCATGTGAGCTGTGTTCAACAGGCAGTGCTCATTGAACAATAGCCTTGCCTACCATTAGAGACATACTGCTTTTTTATGATACACTATGTCTGTTTAAATTAAATGGCAAATAACTGTCTGGAAGATAGAAAGAAAATACTCTATGCAAAGCATAATCTATAATAGAGTGTTCATAAATACCTTAGAAACAATTCATGGATACATATTACATATTCAAGTCCTTCTGATGGCAATATAAATGCTTTATAAATGTACTGTGCAGGTGGGAGTGAAAACTAACAGAACTGCTGAATGTGAACCCTGCTGTCTTTTTTCTATACACAAGATGGCACTGTAGGGCTTAGATTTGATTACTGTTGTACCAATATCGCAATATTGGGCATACATTTCTCCCAGGGTGTAGAATGACAAGTCTACGGCTGGTTAATAGCAACTAGTTTATGATCTGGTTATTGGGTGATAGTGTACGTGATAGAACAGGGGTGGGCAGAATGAGAAGTAGCAGGATGAAAAGGATAACATAATCAACTTGAAAACATCAGGCCCAACCAGAATAAAAGAGTGATTAAGTAATTAAATAATCTTCAAAATGTGTCCAGTTGCTGTCTTTGACAGAAACCATTGCTGTCACTGTGTATTCGGGCCTTTACAGAAAGCCCCCATCAATGCCTCAGATAGCTTCTTTGTCTTCACAGTGTGTCATACCCATGCGGGCACTTTATTCCATATGTGTACATAAGCCTGAATCCCAGTGCCCGCTGTACCCAACGTACTAGAAGACCATCCTTTGCCTCATAATAATAATAATAATATGCCATTTAGCAGACGTTTTTATCCAAAGCGACTTACAGTCATGCGTGCATACATTTATTTTTATTTTTTGTGTATGGGTGGTCCCGGGGATCGAACCCACTACCTTGGCGTTACAAGCGCCGTGCTCTACCAGCTGAGCTACAGAGGACCTCCTCTGTTCCTCTGGTGATGTAGAGGTTAACCCAGGCCCTGTAGCCCCCAGTATCACTCCTACTCCCCAGGCGCTATCATTTGTTGACTTCTGTAACCGTAAAAGCCTTGGTTTCTTGCATGTTAACATCAGAAGCCTCCTCCCCAAGTTTGAGTTATTCACTGCGTTAGCACACTCTGCCAACCCGGATGTTCAAGCAGTGTCTGAATCCTGGCTTAGGAAGGCCACCAAAAATTCAGAAATTTCAATCCCGAACTACAACATTTTCCGTCTAGATAGAACTGCCAAAGGGGGCGGAGTTGCAAACTACTGTAGAGATAGCCTGCAGAGCTCTATCATACTATCCAGGTCTGTGCCCAAACAGTTTGAGCTTCTACTTCTAAAAATCCACCTTTCCAGAAATAAGTCTCTCACTGTTGCCGCTTGCTACAGACCCCCCTCAGCCCCCAGTTGTGCCCTGGACACCATATATGAATTGCTTGCCCCACTTCTATCCTCAGAGTTCGTACTGCTTGGTGACCTAAACTGGGATATAATTAACACCCTGGGCCGTCCTACAATCTAAACTAGATGCCCTCAATCTCACACAAATTATCAAGGAACCTACCAGGTACAACCCTAAATCCATAAACATGGGCACCCTCATAGATATCATCATGACTAATTTATCCTCTAAATACACCTCTGCTGTCTTCAACCAGGATCTAAGCGATCACTGCCTCATTGCCTGCGTCCGTAATGGGTCCGCGGTCAAACGACCACCCCTCATCACTGTCAAACGCTCCCTAAAACACTTCAGCGAACAGGCCTTTCTAATTGACCTGGCCCAGGTATCCTGGATGGAAATTCACCTCATTCCGTCAGTAGAGGATGCCTGGATGTTCTTCAAAAGTGCTTTCCTCTCCATCTTAAATAAGCATGCCCCATTCAATAAATTCAGAACTAAGAACAGATATAGCCCCTGGTTCACCCCAGACTTGACTGCCCTTGACCAGCACAAAAACATCCTGTGGCGTACTGCATTAGCATCGAACAGCCCCCGCGATATGCAACTTTTCAGGGAAGTCAGGAACCAATATACACAATCAGTTAGGAAAGCAAAGGCTAGCTTTTTCAAACAGAAATGTAGCACTAACTCCAAAAAGTTTTGGGACACTGTAAAGTCCATGGAGAATAAAAGCACCTCCTCCCAGCTACCCAATGCACTGAGGCTAGGAAACACTGTCACCACCGATAAATCTACGATAATCGAGAATTTCAATAAGCATTTTGCTACGGCTGGCCATGCTTTCCACCTGGCTACCCCTACCCCAGCCACCAGCTCTGCACCTGCCGCTGCAACTTGCCCATGCCCCCCCACCCGCTTCTCCTTCACCCAAATTCAGATAGCTGATGTCCTGAAAGAGCTGCAAAATCTGGACCCCTACAAATCAGCTGGGCTAGACAATCTGGACCCTTTCTTTCTAAAATTAGCCGCAGAAATTGTCGCAACCCCTATTACTAGCCTGTTCAACCTCTCTTTCGTATTGTCTGAGATCCCCAGAGATTGGAAAGCTGCCGCGGTCATCCCTCTCTTCAAAGGGGGTGACACTCTAGATCCAAACTGTTACAGACCTATATCCATCCTTCCTTCCTTTCGAAAGTATTTGAAGGCCAAGTTAACAAACAGATCACTGGCCACTTCGAATCCCACCGTACCTTCTCCGCTATGCAATCTGGTTTCCGAGCTGATCATGGGTGCACCTCAGCCACACTCAAGGTCCTAAACGATATAATAACCGCGATTGATAAAAGACAGTACTGTGCAGCCGTCTTCATCGACCTGGCCAAGGCTTTTGACTCTGTCAATCACCGCATTCTTATTGGCAGACTAAATAGCCTTGGTTTCTCAACTGACTGCCTCTCCTGGTTCACCAACTACTTTTCAGATAGAGTTCAATGTGTCAAATCGGAGGGCCTGTTGTCTGGACCTCTGGCAGTCTCTATGGGGATGCCACAGGGTTCAATTCTCGGGCCGACTCTATTCTCTGTGTATATCAATGATGTCGCTCTTGCTGCTGGTGCCTCTCAGATCCACCTCTACGCAGACGACACCATTTTGTATACATCTGGCCCTTCATTGGACACTGTGTTAACAAACCTCCAAATGAGCTTCAATGCCATACAACACTCCTTCTGTGGCCTCCAATTGCTCTTAAACGCTAGTAAAACTAAATGCATGCTCTTCAATCGAACGCTGCTTGCACCCGCCCGCCCAACTAGAATCACTACTCTCGGCAGGTCTGACTTAGAATATGTGGACAACTACAAATACCTAGGTGTCTGGTTAGACCGTAAACTCTCCTTCCAGACTCACATTAAGCATCTCCAATCCAAAGTTACATCTAGAATCGGCTTCCTGTTTCGCAACAAAGCCTCCTTCACTCATGCTGCTAAACATGCCCTTGTAAAACTGACTATCCTACCGATCCTTGACTTCGGCGATGTCATTTACAAAATAGCTTCCAACACTCAACTCAGCAAATTGGATGTAGTCTATCACAGTGCCATCCGTTTAGTCACCAAAACCCCATATACTACCCACCATTGTGACCTGTACGCTCTTGTTGGCTGGCCCTCACTACATATTCGTCGCCAAACCCACTGGCTCCAGGTCATCTATAAATCACTTCTAGGCAAATCCCCGCCTTATCTTAGCTCATTGGTCACCATAGCAACGCCCACCCGTAGTATGCGCTCCAGCAGGTATATCTCACTGGTCATCCCCAAAGCCAACACCTCCTTTGGCTGCCATTCCTTCCATTTCTCTGCTGCAAATGACTGGAACGAACAACAAAAATCTCCGAAGCTGGAGACACTTATCTCCCTCATTAACTTTAAGCATCAGTTGTCAGAGCAGCTTACCGATCACTGCACCTGTTCACAGCCCATTTGAAATTAGCCCACCCAACTACCTCATCCCCATATTGTTATTTACATTGTTATTTATTTTGCTCATTTGCACCCCAGTATCTCTATTTGCTCATCATCTTCTGTACATCTATCACTCCAGTGTTAATACTAAATTGTAATTATTTTGCACTATGGCCTATTTATTGCCTTACATCCATAACTTACTACATTTGCACACACTGTATATAGATTTTCTATTTTCTATTGTGTTATTGACTGTACGTTTTTGTTTATTCCATATGTAACTCTGTGTTGTTGTTGTTTTTATCGCACTGCTTTGCTTTATCTTGGCCAGGTCGCAGTTGTAAATGAGAACTTGTTCTCAACTGGCTTACCTGGTTAAATAAAGGTGAAATAAATAAATACAAATTGATAATTTATTGATAATTGATTCACATTCAGCACAGTATGTCCTGTCCACCTACAATGGAATAATGTCCATGTACAATTAGTTCTGATTCTCACTCATAGTTACTGGCTGTGTATTCCTGGGGATGTATGCATTAACCGTCTCAGAGTTGGAGTGCTGACTTGCTAACTTGCCTTTTAGATCCTAGATCAGTACTCCTACTCTGAGATGCTTGATAAATACAGCTCCTGATCCGTAATTCTGACACTGTAGACAGTAAGGCTTTTTCAGTGTGTCACCTACAGTGCTCTTCTACAGTGTGTTTTTCTTTGCCCGCTCTCTCTCTTTTCTGGCACATCCACATTGGTGCTTGATCTGGGCTGTGGCGAGTTTATACTGGACTGTAAAACAAAAGCAAACATGAGAAAGCAGGAAGATAGGCTTGAGAGGGAGGCCCTTATCAGTGGAAAGTTTTTAATTATGTTCTATCTAAACGGCGTGTGTTACTCTTGGCACCTGGGATAGGGGTTTGATATCTTCAGATGTGAGAGTGGAGATGGATCAGTTCAAAGGCCTATCGGTGCAGCTGGTGAAATACATTACACATTTATTAATAATCTCAAATAATTCTCAAATTGAGGTAGCGTACTGAGGTAAGCGTTTTAGAAATTCCTCAAAATATGCTTGTATCTTGTAGCCCATTTAATGTTTACTT
>JAGTTL010000905.1:0-22784 GCA_036851935.1 Coregonus suidteri
CTTTTTTTCCCCACTGTATACACCTGTTCTGAAAGGCCCATAATTCTGCAACACCACTAAGCAAGGGCAGCCACCAGCAAGCGGCACATGAAGACCAGGAGCTCTCCAAACAGGTCAGGGACAAATTTGTGGAGAAGTACAGATCAGGGTTGGGTTATAAAGAAATATCTGAAACTTTGAACATCCCACGGAGCCACATTAAATCCATTATTAAAAAAAAATTGAAAGAATATGGCACCCACAAAAAACCTGCCAAGAGAGGGCCGACCCACCAAAACTCACGGACCAGGCAAAGGATGGCATTAATCAGAGAGGCACAAAGAGACCAAAGATAACCCTGAAGGAGCTGCAAAGCTCCACAGCGGAGATTGGAGTATCTGTCCATAGGACCACTTTAAGCTGTACACTCCACAGAACAAAATAAAGAACACAGAACATAGAACACAGAACATAGAACACAGAAACACAGAACACCAGTTGGAAAGAAAACCAGAGTAAAAACAACTGGCAGTTTCATTAAATAGTACCCACCAAAACAACACCAGTCTCAACATCAACAGTGAACAGGCGACTCCGGAATGCTGACCTTCTAGGCAGAGTTGCAAAGAAAAAAAAACATATCTCAGACTGCCCATCTTAATCTTTTATTTTTATTGGCCAGTCTGAGATATGGCTTTTTCTTTGCAACTCTGCCTAGAAGGTCAGCATCCCGGAGACGCCTCTTCACTGTTGACGTTGAGACTGGTGTTTTTGCGGGTACTATTTAATGAAGCTGCCAGTTGAGGACCTGTGAGGTGCCTGTTTCTCAAACTAGACACTAATGTATTTGTCCTCTTGCTCAGTTGTGCACCGGGTCCTCCCACTCCTCTTTCTATTCTGGTTAGAGCCAGTTTGCGCTGTTCTGTGAAGGGAGTAGTACACAGTGTTGTACGAGATCTTCAGTTTCTTGGCAATTTTCTCGCATGGAATAGCCTTAGTTTCTCAGAACAAGAATAGACTGACGAGTTTCAGAAGAAAGTTCTTTGTTTCTGGCCATTTTTAGCCTGTAATCGAACCCACAATTGCTGATTCACCAGATACTGAACTAGTCTCAAGAAGGCCAGTTTTATTTGTTCTTTAATCAGCACAACTGTTTTCAGCTGTGCTAACATAATTGCACAAGGGTTTTGTAATGATCAACTTGGATTAGCAAATAAAACGTGCCTTTGGAACACAGGACTGATGGTTGCTGATAATGGGCCTCTGTACGCCTATGTAGATATTCCATTAAAAATCAGCCGTTTCCAGCTACAATAGCCATTTACAACATTAACAATGTATACACTGTATTTCTGATTTATTTTATTTTATTTGAATGGACCAAAAAATTGCTTTTCTTTCGAAAACAAGGACATTTCTAAGTGACCCCAAACTTTTGAACGGTAGTGTACATACATACACATACACATATATATACACACACATACATACATTGTTTTGGGTCATTGTCATGCTGGAATACCCATCCACGACCCATTTTCAATGCCCTGGCTGAGGGAAGGAGGTTCTCACCCAAGATTTGACGGTACATGGCCCCGTCCATCGTCCCTTTGATGCGGTGAAGTTGTCCTGTCCCCTTAGCAGAAAAACACCCCCAAAGCATAATGTTTCCACCTCCATGTTTGACGGTGGGGATGGTGTTCTTGGGGTCATAGGCAGCATTCCTCCTCCTCCAAACATGGCCAACTTATTGTGGGAAGCTTGTGGAAGGCTACTCGAAATGTTTGACCCAAATTAAACAATTTAAAGGCAATGCTACCAAATACTAATTGAGTGTATGTAAACTTCTGACCCACTGGGAATGTGATGAAATAAATAAAAGCTGAAATAAATCATTCTCTCTACTATTATTCTGACATTTCACATTCTTAAAATAAAGTGTTGATCCTAACTGACCTAAGACAGAATTTTTACAAGGATTAAATGTCAGGAATTGTGAAAAACTGAGTTTAAAGGTATTTGGCTAAGGTGTATGTAAACTTCCGACTTCAACTGTACATACTCCATCATGAATTTTCATTGAAAAAGTTTTTTATCCAACTCAACTCAGGGGTGACAAACCCAACAAGTTCATGCCCCATCAACCCATCTGACCCTATTGCCCCAAGCTGTTGACTTACCCACCTGCCCCCTACTTTATTGCAGTGCATTACCAATTCAACCACTGACTGTCCCATCAGACCCACTCAGTAACAACCCTGAGTCTAGAGTGCAGCCTGAGGACAGCGCTGACCTCACTGCAGTAAAACCCTAGTGAAAGTCGAACCTTCAGCTCCCTCCACACATTTTCTATGGGATTAAGGTCTGGAGACTGGCTAGGCCACTCCAGGACCTTAATGTGCTTCTTCTTGAGCCACACCTTTGTTGCCTTGGCCGTGTGTTTTGGGTCATTGTCATGCTGGAATACCCATCCACGACCCATTTTCAATGCCCTGGCTGAGGGAAGGAGGTTCTCACCCAAGATTTGACGGTACATGGCCTAGCTTTAGGGTCAATTAGGGCTGACCCAATTTAGTCGACTGGTCGACTGTTTGGTTGATAGGCTGTTGGTCGACCGAGATTTCTTTAGTTGAGCAGTAGCAAAAAATATGTATAAAAAATCATGGTGTAAAAGATACCGGTCTGATTGGTGCCTGCACTTTAACTCCTGGCGAATACCAGTGTTACAGACATAGAAATGGCACCCGTAACTTGGGTGATTTTGATGGCTGTAAGGAGATAATTAATGTGACTGATTTAGGAAGGAAGGAAAAAAATAATTAGGAACCTAACCATCCCTTTGACTGATGTGTGGTGGGCATGCACCCTTTCAGCAGGACAATAACCAAAAACACAAGGCCAAATATACCCTGAAGTTGCTCACCAATACGACTTTGAATGTTCCTGAGTGGCCTACTTAAAGTTCTGACTTAAATCGGCTTGAAAATCTATGGCAAGACGTAAAATGGCTGTCTAGCAATGATCAACAACCAACTTGACAGAGCTTGAATAATTTTAAAAATGAATAATTTGCTAATATTGCACAATCCATGTGTGCAAAGCTCTTAGAGACTTACCCAGAAAGACTGACAGCTGTAATCACTGCCAAAGGTGATTCTAACATGTATTGACTCAGTGGGTTGAATACTTATCTAATCAAGATGAGTGTTTTATTTTTCATAAAACATTTTCAAATGTTCCAATTTTATCTTCCAATTTGACATTAGTATTCTGTGTAGATCGTCGTTAAATCCATTTTAATTCCACTTTGTGACACAATAAAATTTGGAAAAAGTCAAGGGGTTCGAATACTTTCTGAAGTATGCTATTATAATAATATGCCATTTAGCAGACGCTTTTATCCAAAGCGACTTACAGTCATGCGTGCATACATATTTTATTTTTTTGTGTATGGGTGGTCCCGGGGATCGAACCCACTACCCTGGTGTTACAGGCGCCGTGCTCTACCAGCTGAGCTACAGAGGACCACCATACATCAGGGACAGGCAACCCTGCTCCTGGAGTGCCGCAGACACTTCATGTTTTTTATTTAACCGACCTGGAAGACCAGGTGTGTTGTATTTAGTCAATCACTGAACTTATCAATTAGCTCAGTTGGTCTGGTCTGGTGCGGTGCCCAGTTGGAGCGAAATCCTGCGGCACTCCAGGAAAAGGGTTGCCTACCACTGGCCTCTATAGTACACTATAGGACTTGGGGCTCCAGTTGAAAGTAACGCACTATATAGGGACTGGGCTGCCATTTGGGTACCCTGCGTATGGCTCTGGGGCATGTATGGACTGATAAGGCCTTACTATATCCCCTAGCGCCCCTTTACCAGGCTCTGGCTGAGACAATGCTTCCTGTTACCTGGCTCTGGCTGAGACAATGCTTCCTCTGTTACCTGGCTCTGGCTGAGACAATGCTTCCTCTGTTACCTGGCTCTGGCTGAGACAATGCTTCCTCTGTTACCAGGCTCTGGCTGAGACAATGCTTCCTGTTACCTGGCTCTGGCTGAGACAATGCTTCCTCTGTTACCTGGCTCTGGCTGAGACAATGCTTCCTCTGTTACCTGGCTCTGGCTGAGACAATGCTTCCTGTTACCTGGCTCTGGCTGAGACAATGCTTCCTGTTACCTGGCTCTGGCTGAGACAATGCTTCCTCTGTTACCAGGCTCTGGCTGAGACAATGCTTCCTGTTACCAGGCTCTGGCTGAGACAATGCTTCCTCTGTTACCTGGCTCTGGCTGAGACAATGCTTCCTGTTACCTGGCTCTGGCTGAGACAATGCTTCCTCTGTTACCAGGCTCTGGCTGAGACAATGCTTCCTGTTACCAGGCTCTGGCTGAGACAATGCTTCCTGTTACCTGGCTCTGGCTGAGACAATGCTTCCTGTTACCAGGCTCTGGCTGAGACAATGCTTCCTGTTACCTGGCTCTGGCTGAGACAATGCTTCCTGTTACCAGGCTCTGGCTGAGACAATGCTTCCTCTGTTACCAGGCTCTGGCTGAGACAATGCTTCCTGTTACCTGGCTCTGGCTGAGACAATGCTTCCTCTGTTACCAGGCTCTGGCTGAGACAATGCTTCCTCTGTTACCTGGCTCTGGCTGAGACAATGCTTCCTCTGTTACCAGGCTCTGGCTGAGACAATGCTTCCTGTTACCAGGCTCTGGCTGAGACAATGCTTCCTGTTACCTGGCTCTGGCTGAGACAATGCTTCCTGTTACCTGGCTCTGGCTGAGACAATGCTTCCTCTGTTACCTGGCTCTGGCTGAGACAATGCTTCCTGTTACCAGGCTCTGGCTGAGACAATGCTTCCTCTGTTACCTGGCTCTGGCTGAGACAATGCTTCCTGTTACCAGGCTCTGGCTGAGACAATGCTTCCTCTGTTACCAGGCTCTGGCTGAGACAATGCTTCCTCTGTTACCAGGCTCTGGCTGAGACAATGCTTCCTCTGTTACCAGGCTCTGGCTGAGACAATGCTTCCTCTGTTACCTGGCTCTGGCTGAGACAATGCTTCCCTGTTACCAGGCTCTGGCTGAGACAATGCTTCCTCTGTTACCAGGCTCTGGCTGAGACAATGCTTCCTCTGTTACCTGGCTCTGGCTGAGACAATGCTTCCTCTGTTACCAGGCTCTGGCTGAGACAATGCTTCCTGTTACCTGGCTCTGGCTGAGACAATGCTTCTCTGTTACCAGGCTCTGGCTGAGACAATGCTTCCTCTGTTACCAGGCTCTGGCTGAGACAATGCTTCTCTGTTACCAGGCTCTGGCTGAGACAATGCTTCCTCTGTTACCAGGCTCTGGCTGAGACAATGCTTCCTCTGTTACCAGGCTCTGGCTGAGACAATGCTTCCTCTGTTACCAGGCTCTGGCTGAGACAATGCTTCCTCTGTTACCAGGCTCTGGCTGAGACAATGCTTCCTCTGTTACCAGGCTCTGGCTGAGACAATGCTTCCTCTGTTACCAGGCTCTGGCTGAGACAATGCTTCCTCTGTTACCAGGCTCTGGCTGAGACAATGCTTCCTCTGTTACCAGGCTCTGGCTGAGACAATGCTTCCTCTGTTACCAGGCTCTGGCTGAGACAATGCTTCCTGTTACCAGGCTCTGGCTGAGACAATGCTTCCTGTTACCAGGCTCTGGCTGAGACAATGCTTCCTCTGTTACCAGGCGGTGGCTGAGACAATGCTTCCTCTGTTACCTGGCAGTGGATGAGAGTTTGTATTCTTTACGCGGCGCCCAGCAGCTCACTCCAACCCCAACGCCCCCAGACAGGTATGTGGGGTCCAGGTAGGGTTGGTAGCAACAGGCAGCGTAGAGCTTGCAAGTACAGGCACAAGCAACTTTCCCGCTATTTCCAGACCCTAATAATAATAATAACCCTGGTGCCCCCACTGCGCATTGAGGCCCTTGCTATCCCTGCACCACAAGTCACTACTGACACGGTGATCCCAAATGGCACCCTATTCCCTATATAGTGCGCTACGTTTGATCAGGGCCCATAAGTATCTGGTCAAAAGTAGTGCACTACATAGGGAATAGGGTGCCATTTGGGATTCAGCTCTTAACCACCAAAACCCTCAACTGCATCTAAGCTCCAAGGCTAATTGAGTCTGTTGAAACCAAACCTCAGAGATTCCATGGGGACTTATCCTAACGTTATCTTTTTAAAAAAGGTTCCTGTCACAGGTAATATTCCCTACACAGTCAGCCGTATGGACCCTGGTCAAAAGTAGTGCACTACATAGGGAGCCATTTGGGACATACTCTGGTCTGGAAACTTTGATTCCCAACTTTCTTCCCTGAATAAATAGACAAGTGTGGCATATGCAACCAAAATCTACTTTATTTCTCATTGTTTCAATTCACGAGATAGAATGAAAGTGTGCGTCAGCCGTGAAACACTGAACTCTGCGATTCTTGAGCTTGTATGCTGCCATTGGCAGAATACGGGGTTCTCCTCCCTTACTTTTCTCCCTTTGTCTTTCCAACTATCTAAATAAATATCAAATATGAGAAAGAGAGGAGGGATTCGTATATCAATCTTTGTCAAAACAATCCCATCGATGCTCTCTGGAACATGGATCCCTGAACTTTTTTCCTAAGCCTTTATTCGTAGTTGCTGTATTTATATGATGTTACTCCCCAGGGTTTAAGAGTGACATCCAGGCCAGGGCATGCTTCCCATTCTATCCCCAGCCCTGGCTAATCACTGATGACAGGGCCTGAATGCCTGGCTGTGATTGAAAGAGCGACACCGCTCATACCACACGCCTGGTTCATGGCTGGGGCAGAGAGACAGGTGGACAATGGACAGAGGGACATGTAAACCTACAGGCTTACAGAGATGCTGGATTCACACTACTATAGGGCCAAGCTGTGCTGGCCTGGTTACAAATCCACCATAGTTGCTGGAACTGTGCTGGAAAGGACAATATTAAAATAAAATGTCTGCGCTAGCAGAGTACAGGTCGGGTTGGCCCTATAGTGTGAATCAAGCAGTACAGTAGAGGTAGAATGGGTTATGCACTAGGACCCAGACAGAAAGGGGTGCAGGTATATTCACTGTTGCTATCAAAGTCATTCCAAAAGGTAGGTTTAACAGAGCAAATGAAATACAACCATACTTTATTAATCATATATCATCAATGATGCTATTTAGGCCTATATAGCATTTGGGAAGTCATCAACAGCTATTGTTTAAATTCAACCCAGGATTCAACTAAAAATAAATACTGCACAACTTATTCACTGCTTGCATCTCAATCAGCACACCGGTTATGACAGCACACCAGTGTGGAGACAGATCCCAAAACTGTGCTAAAGTGACAATCAAAAGCCTAAATCAGAAAGGAATCACTTATTTTTCTCTGTCTGTGAATGAGGTTATATTCATAAATAAAATGTAACCAGTAGTCATAAACACTCTCTCATTGAAACATTCTGCTCTTGGGCAAATATCTAAGAAAATTAAAAAGAAGCAATACTTCATAAAAATGAATGTGGGGAACATTGCATTACATTTACATTTACATTTACGTCATTTAGCAGACGCTCTTATCCAGAGCGACTTACAGTTAGTGAATACATATTTTAATTTTTTTCATACTGGTCCCCCGTGGGAATCGAAACCACAACCCTGGCGTTGCAAACGCCATGCTCTATCAACTGAGCTACATCCCTGCCGGCCATTCCCTCCCCTACCCTGGACAACACTAGGCCAATTGTGCGCTGCCCATGAGTCTCCCGGTCGCGGCCGGCTGCGACAGAGCCTGGATTCGAACCAGGATCTCTAGTGGCACAGCTAGCACTGCAATGCAGTGCCTTAGACCACTGCGCCACTCAGGAGTGGCGACATTATTATGGAGTGATGACATTATTATGAGTTACTACATTATCTGTTAGTTATTACATGATCATTTGCTGGAGACTATGCCTCTCCTGGCTGGAGGTCAATGGCGCAGTCGTATGGCCGGTGAGGAGGAAGAGAAGTAGCTCTGTGTTTGCAGAAAACGGATGCCAGGTCATGATACACGTCAGGGACAGCAGAGAGATCCATGGACTCCAGTGGAGGTTGAGGAACAGTGCTGGCAGGGGTCTGAGCAGAACACAAACAGTTAACATGACAAAATGTGCTCCATGAAACAATTCTACCTGTCACCCAATCAATGTGTGGATTGTGTCTTCTGAGCCAGGGGATACCAAGGACCAGGGGGGTCTGTGGGCAGTCAATGATGTGAAACTGAATGTTCTCCTGATGATTACCCGACACTCTGAGACAAACAGGCACAGTCTGATGAGCAATACGGGTCAACAATTGTCCATTTAGACCCTTAGCCTGCAGCGGACGGTCCATAGGTACAGTTTCTAACTCTATTTGTTGAGCCAACTCTCGATCTAAAAAGCTTTCATCGGCACCAGAGTCAACCAGCGCACTAACAGGGAAATTCTGGGACTGCCACTGGAGGGATGCCTGGAGCAGAATGCGGAGAGAAGAGGAAGAATCCGCTGCTCGGCTCACCAAAACTTCTCCCATTAATGATGAGCCGGCCCTTTTCCCGGACGAACTGGGCAGGAAGGAACGAAATGACCAGCTTCTCCACAATACAGGCAGACACGAGCCTGAATTCGACGTGCACGCTCCTCTGAGGACAACCGTGCATGACCCACCTCCATGGCTTCGGGTTCAGTGCTCCTAGTATTGACTCGGGAAGACTCGGCCTTCTCCGTAGGGAAGAGGCGGGGAGGAGTTGGTTGACGACAGACAGGTTGCTTGGAACTAACACTCCTCTCACGGCGGCGCTCCCGAATCCGATTATCCAACCTGATGGTGAGTGAAATAAGATTATCCAGCGTAGGCGATTCATCATATGACACCAATTCATCTTTCAAAGTCTCAGACAAAGCATTAATGAACACTCCTTGTAATGCCTCGTCATTCCAACCACTCACTGCCGCTAAAGTCCGAAACTCCACTGCCATCTCCACCACACTGCGAGACCCCTGCCGAAGAGAAAACAACCGTTTAGCAGCCTCCTTGCCCCGTACGGGGTGGTCGAAAACCTTCCTCATCTCAGTGGTGAAGGCAATGTAAGAGTTGCAAACGTCCGACTGACTCTCCCAGACCGCTGATCCCCAAGAACGAGCGGAACCGCTAGTAGAGTCGATAAGGACAAAATGAGAATTTTTTTTCCAGAAAATCACATTGTAGGATTTGTAATGAATTTATTTGCAAATTATGGTGGAAAATAAGTATTTGGTCAATCACAAAAGTTTCTCAATACTTTGTTATATACCCTTTGTTGGCAATGACACAGGTCAAACGTTTTCTGTAAGTCTTCACAAGGTTTTCACACACTGTTGCTGGTATTTTGGCCCATTCCTCCATGCAGATCTCCTCTAGAGCAGTGATGTTTTGGGGCTGTCGCTGGGCAACACAGACTTTCAACTCCCTCCAAAGATTTTCTATGGGGGTTGAGATCTGGAGACTGGCTAGGCCACTCCAGGACCTTGAAATGCTTCTTACGAAGCCACTCCTTCGTTGCCCGGGCGGTGTGTTTGGGATCATTGTCATGGTGAAAGACCCAGCCACGTTTCATCTTCAATGCCCTTGCTGATGGAAGGAGGTTTTCACTCAAAATCTCACGATACATGGCCCCATTCATTCTTTCCTTTACACGGATCAGTCGTCCTGGTCCCTTTGCAGAAAAACATGTTTCCACCCCCATGCTTCACAGTAGGTATGCACTTTAACTCTAACCACATGTACATATTCCTTCAAGTTTACTATTTTTCAAAAACGGAATCTATGGCATTATTTAGGATGCTTAAGACAGAAACTTATGCTATACAAAATAAAACAAATTAATTGAACAACAGTGCAGAAAGTGTGATTTCACATAAAACAATTTTCGAAATAGTGTGTCTTCAATGGTATTCGACCACATACCCTCCCGTCACTGTATGTTCCATATTTCCCTACTCTACCTCCTAAGCTAGTTCTCTCTAAATGTCATCTTAAATAATTCAAAGAAATTTTTGGCAGTGGTGTTAGTCGATTTAGGCTCTGGTGACGGTGTTAGGGAGGCAAAAGCTTCAACGTCAGGCTTCGTCAAGGGTTTAACTTCAGCAGAAGGGTTTAACCACGGTCTAGTGGGACTGAAGCAGTTTCTTGACGCCATAAGCTTTGCAGAAGTTCCAGCTTCAAAAGTAGGGCTGAAGCCGGATCTACTTTCTGTAGTAGGATCTGTGGAAGGTTGTGCATTAACGGTAGGCATGTTAGCCGGTTTAGGTTCAGGTGCAGGTTTTGTGAAGTCTCTAGTTTCCGTATTATTCCGTGTGAAGGGTTTAGCTTCGATAAAAGGGCTTAAGGCGGTTTCTCTTTCTATAGGCTTTGGGGAAGTTTGTATATTAACGGTAGGCTTGTTAGCTGGTTTAGGCTCTGGGGATGATTTAGCAAAGACTCTAGTTGCCATATTATGCTGTGTAAAGGGTTTTGCTTCAACAGTAGGGCTGAAGCAGGGTCTAGTTTCTGTGGTGGTTGTCGTCGAAGGCTGTACATTTACGTTAGGCTTATTAGTTGCGAGGCCAGGTTCTGTAACAGCTTTAGGTTCCGTAGGTGCTGTTGACCATGGTCTGTTATGTCTACGTGACGGTGTAGAAGGTAGGACCTTTACGGTGGGTTTGTTAGGAAGCTCTGAGACAGGTTTTGGAGAGGCGCTAGCTTCTATGACAGGCTTCATAGAGGGTTTAGCTTCAATAGTAGGGCTAAAGGAGTCTGCGGTAGGTGTTGTTGAAGGTTGCACATTTACGGTAGTTATAGTAGCCCAGATAGGTTTGGGGGATTTTGGGGAGGCGCTAGCTTCTATGACAGGCTTCATAGAGGGTTTAGTTTCTAAAGCAGGAGTTGAGGGAGGTCTGGCCTCTATTATGGGAGGTGTGGGAGGTGGTATAACTATAGCAGGCCTGTTAGTAAGAACGGGAAGGCCAACAATGAACTCCACAGCAGAAGACGCAACTGTAAAGCTACCTATAGCCATCAATAGCACATTAGAGGCTGCTGCTGCCTATTGAAATCAAGGCCCAAACAATTGTTTGTCAGACTGGAATATAAAGTGACGGCCATATTTGCCGGTGCTGCTCTGCTGTAAACAAAAAGTGTCTGAGGGAGACAGAGGCGCTTCATTGGATTTTAGGACGATTTTTATTTCTTTCAGTTATAATGTCTCTAGGAATGTCTTACAAGCCCAACCTCCATCAGCATGTTCTCGGAACTTCCGTGAACCAAGGTGAGGAGGACATTTCGGTTAATATTTAGTCTAGACTCTGTTTTATCGGGTGTAAAATTCGATGTTGTAATGAATACCTGGGGGAAGCCCGTGACTGTAGTTTTTGTCCAGTTATATGTATAGGGTCAGATCCTGAGAGCTGATTCATATCCGCCATTATTACTAATCATAAAACCGTTTCCCTCTCGTGCATCCGTAAAGTTTATAATTCGGTTGTTCACTCGTCTACCTAAACAGAACACGCGTACTCTATTGTCGGATTTTCACGTTGGTTTCTTAATTCTACGCGTACGGCTTCCTCCATGATTGTTTCCCCAAGGCTAATGATTGATCTGGATGTGGACAGTTCTTTGACCCTTTGATGACACCCAGTGTTCGCTTAGTTGAAACAATAACAAAGCGGACACCCCGCCTCTGTTTTGGTAAAAAGCTGAGGGATGGGCCTGGAGAATTCATAGACAGAGCTACAGTATGGATCCAAGGACTGACCATCCATGATATTAACACTATAGTTTGAACCATATACAGAGGCTATACAGTGTTTGTTTACATGTACTTTGTTTACAAATATTGGAGTATAACAAGTTTATATCTTGCGTTCTGACAGTTGAACTAAGCATTTATAAGATGAGGTAGTTGGGTGGGCTAATTTCAGATGGGCTGTGTACAGGTGCAGTGATCGGTAAGGTGCTCTGACAACTGATGCTTAAAGTTAGTGAGGGAGATAAGAGTCTCCAGCTTCAGAGATTTTTGCAGTTCGTTCCAGTTATTGGCAGCAGAGAACTGGAAGGAATGGCGGCCAAAGGAAGTGTTGGCTTTGGGAATGACCAGTGAGATATACCTGCTGGAGCGCAGACTACGGGTGGGTGCTGCTATGGTGACCAATGAGCTAAGATAAGGCAGGGATTTGCCTAGCAGTGATTTATAGATGGCCTGGAGCCAGTGGGTTTGACGACGAACATGTAGTGAGGACCAGCCAACAAGAGCGTACAGGTCACAGTGGTGGGTAGTGTATGGGGCTTTGGAGACAAAACGGATGGCACTGTGATAGACTACATCCAATTTGCTGAGTAGAGTGTTGGAGGCTATTTTGTAAATGACATCGCCGAAGTCAAGGATCGGTAGGATAGTCAGTTTTACGAGGGCATGTTTGGCAGCATGAGTGAAGGAGGCTTTGTTGCGAAATAGGAAGCCGATTCTAGATTTAACTTTGGATTGGAGATTCTTAATGTGAGTCTGGAAGGAGAGTTTACAGTCTAACCAGACACCTAGGTATTTGTAGTTGTCCACATACTCTAGGTCAGACCCGTCGAGAGTGGTGATTCTAGTCGGGTGGGCGGGTGCCAGCAGCGTTCGATTGAAAAGCATGCATTTAGTTTGACTAGTGTTTAAGAGCAGTTGGAGGCTACTGAAGGATTGTTGTATGGCATTGAAGCTCGTTTGGAGGTTTGTTAACACAGTGTCCAATGAAGGGCCAGATGTATACAAAATGGTGTCGTCTGCGTAGAGGTGGATCTGAGAGTCACCAGCAGCAAGAGCGACATCATTGATATACACGGAGAAAAGTGTTGGCCCAAGAATTGAACCCTGTGGCACCCCCATAGAGACTGCCATAGGTCCAGACAACAGGCCCTCCGATTTGACACACTGAACTCTATCTGAGAAGTAGTTGGTGAACCAGGCGAGGCAGTCATTTGAGAAACCAAGGCTATTTAGTCTGCCAATAAGAATGCGGTGGTTGACAGGGTCGAAAGCCTTGGCCAGGTCGATGAAGACGGCTGCACAGTACTGTCTATTATCAATCGCGGTTATAATATCGTTTAGGACCTTGAGCGTGGCTGAAGTGCACCCATGACCAGCTCGGAAACCGGATTGCATAGCGGAGAAGGTACGGTGGTATTCAAAATGGTCGGTGATCTGTTTGTTAACTTGGCTTTCAAATACTTTTGAAAGGCAGGGCAGGATGGATATAGGTCTGTAGCAGTTTGGATCTAGAGTGTCACCCCCTTTGAAGAGGGGGATGACCGCGGCAGCTTTCTAATCTCTGGGGATCTCAGACGTTACGAAAGAGAGGTTGAACAGACTAGTAATAGGGGTTGTTGCAACAATTTCGGCGGCTAGTTTTAGAAAGAAAGGGTCCAGATTGTCTAGCCCAGCTGATTTGTAGGGGTCCAGATTTTGCAGCTCTTTCAGAACATCAGCTGTCTGAATTTGTGTTAAGGAGAAGCGGGGGGGCATGGGCAAGTTGCAGCGGAGGGTGCAGAGTTGGTGGCCGGGGTAGTGGTAGCCAGGTGGAAAGCATGGCCAGCCGTAGCAAAATGCTTGTTGAAATTCTCGATTATTGTAGATTTATCGGTGGTGATAGTGTTTCCTAGCCTCAGTGCAGTGGGCAGCTGGGAGGAAGTGCTCTTATTCTCCATGGACTTTACAGTGTCCCAAAACTTTTTGGAGTTAGTGCTACAGGATGCAAATTTCTGTTTGAAAAAGTTAGCCTTTGCTTTCCTGACTGCTTGTGTATATTGGTTCCTAACTTCCCTGAAAAGTTGCATATCGCGGGGGCTATTTGATGCTAATGCAGTACGCCACAGGATGTTTTTGTGCTGGTCAAGGGCAGTCAAGTCTGAGGAGAACCAGGGGCTATATCTGTTCTTAGTTCTGTATTTTTTGAATGGGGCATGTTTATTTAAGATTGAGAGGAAATTACTTTTAAGGAACAACCAGGCATCCTCTACTGACGGAATGAGATCTATATCCATCCAGGATACCTGGGCCAGGTCAATTAGGGAGGCCTGCTCGCTAAAGTGTTTTAGGGAGCGTTTGACAGTGATGAGGGGTGGTCGTTTGACCACGGACCCGTTACGGACGCAGGCAATAAGGCAGTGATCGCTGAGATCCTGGTTGAAGACAGCTGAGGTGTATTTAGAGGGTAAGTTAGTCAGGATGATATCTATTGTGTCTCCAGCCAAGGGGAAGAAGGGAAAGGCCCAAGAGGAGCCTGTGACGTCCCAGCCAGAGGAGGAAGAGGCAGGGCCTTCACAGGAAGCTGGGGCAGAGGGGGACAGCGACTCAGATCATGACAACAGCAGCAATGAGGATCACGAGAGGTCAGGGCTCATGTCACATTACTTATTAATAAATAGACTTAGTTTATTGTCCCATTTGTCAGCGAGCTGCCGAACCCTTTTCTCTATCTCTCTCATTTAAATGTGTTGACGTTGACTTTGACATTGTCATGTACGCCACACTTGCGCTGCATACCAATGCATCCTGTACTCCTCTCTCCACCTCTTCCCCAATCTCACAGAGGACCCTGGTCACCTCAACCTGGGTCATTTAAAATGTATATGGTTGCTTGTTCTACATTAAAGTGCAAAAGAGTGGAGAGGAGAGGTATGCTACTTAGCATACACTTTTATACAGAGTAATTTAGAATACAATGAATCCAGTGGATTGAGGCTAATTCCTAGAGGCTTGTGACTAAAGACTAAAGGGGTTTTACATTTACATTTACGTCATTTAGCAGACGCTCTTATCCAGAGCGACTTACAAATTGGTGCATTCACCTTATAGCCAGTGGGAAAACCCCTTGTAGGATGGCAGCATTACGGTGACTAAAGCATTACGGTGACTAAAGAATTACGGTGACTAAAGCATTGCGTTGACTAAAGCATTACGGTGACTAAAGCATTACGGTGACTAAAGCATTACGGTGACTAAACCAATGGAGGCCAGAGGGAAAGAAAGTGGTAAGAAATCTGGAAAATACCTTTGAATCGTGTATTATGCATCTATTTCATTGCACTGTATGCACTGTTCCCCAAGTAGGCTAAATGAGTCAATGGGGAGGTTGAGTAGTGTGATGAGGTTGAGTTTGTTTATATGTATATATATATATTTTTTTTTTTCACCATTATTTAACCAGGTAGGCCAGTTGAGAACAAGTTCTCATTTACAACTGCGACCTGGCCAAGATAAAGCAAAGCAGTGCGATAAAAACAACAACAACACAGAGTTACATATGGGGTAAACAAAACACCCCAAAAGTCAATAACACAATAGAAAATCTATATACAGTGTTTACAAATGTAATAAGTTATGGAGGTAAGGCAATAAATAGGCCATAGTGCAAAATAATTACAATTTAGTATTAACACTGGAGTGATAGATGTGCATAAAATGATGTGCAAATAGAGATACGGGGGTGCAAATGAGCAAAATATATAACAATATGGGGATGAGGTAGTTGGGTGGGCTAATTACAGATTGGGCTGTGTACAGGTGCAGTGATCAGTAAGCTGCTCTGACAACTGATGCTTAAAGTTAGTGAGGGAGATAAGAGTCTCCAGCTTCAGAGATTTTTGCAGTTCGTTCCAGTTATTGGCAGCAGAGAACTGGAAGGAATGGCGGCCAAAGGAGGTGTTGGCTTTGGGCATGACCAGTGAGATATACCTGCTGGAGCGCAGACTACGGGTGGGTGTTGCTATGTTGACCAAAGAGCTACGATAAGGCGGGGATTTGCCTAGCAGTGATTTATAGATGACCTGGAGCCAGTGGGTTTGGCGACGAATATGTAGCTCAGTTGAACATTTCACTTTGTTGCTGTTGTTCTTTGTTGTTTCTCCTTTGTTATTGAATAATAAACAGAATTATTTCACAAAAAATAACTAGTTGGAGGCAGTAAACAGTGACAATTGCTTCCGTGTACTTCCCATCCTTCTAAACCCATAGGGGTCCTTGTGTTGCTGTCTGTCAGTGTAATTTCAATGATTCTGAAATGATTCTGTATTCCAGAACCATGGGACGTGCTTGTACTGCCATATATCAAAAACGTAAACTATGCTTGCCTACTTATTAAGCTTGCCTGGTGCAATGGAACCAATGTTATAGTCCCAAAAGTGCAAACCTCACCCATCTCACCCAAACACTCAAAGTATTTGAAAGTAAACAAATACAATTTGAACCCCAGAACTGTCTGATGTTGTGAAGTGGTCAGAGAGGCACAATTGGCTTGACGGTTACTCCTTAAAGCCGTAAGAAGCATTTCAAGGTCCTGGAGTGGCCTAGCCAGTCTCCAGATCTCAACCCCATAGAAATTCTTTGGAGGGAGTTGAAAGTCCGTGTTGCCCAGCGACAGCCCCAAAACATCACTGCTCTAGAGGAGATCTGCATGGAGGAATGGGCCAAAATACCAGCAACAGTGTGTGAAAACCTTGTGAAGACTTACAGACTCCTCATTTTGTCTGTCATAGTTGACGTGTACCTATGATGAAAATTACAGGCCTCTCTCATCTTTTTCAGTGGGAGAACATGCACAATTGGTGGCTGACTAAAAACGTTTTTTCCCCACTGTATTTGAACTGAATATGCTTGTCAACAACAGCCAGTGTTTATTTTTTTGAATTTGTTTTACCTGTAGCCTAATCTGACTACTGTTACCGCCAATCTAATGTGTTCATAATAACACAAGGCTACAACAATAAACAGAAGTTATAGGCTATTTATTACGTTGATTTGCCAGCTCCAGGTAGGCTACACAAACCCGCAACCCGCAACCAATACATTTTCACCCGCAACATTGTTTTCAAAGTAGCCCAATTTCACAGGAAAACCGCGAACATGGCAACACTGACTGTGTTTACACGTGATGAGGGGTGAATTCATTCCGCCGATTCTGTTGAAAAATGTTAAACGGAAGCAAACGAAACAGGGATAAAAATACCTGAATTTGTCCAATTTAAACTCTCGTTGGACTAATGATTACACCCTAGATAAGCTAGATGCAGGCAAGAGTGTGCAAGTCGGTATTGAATGTCAGGTCCTTCCTACTGAATGCACCACAGCTTCGCGCTCTTCCGTTTTCTCAGCATTATTGGGAGTGGCGACGAAGCTGTACCCTCTCCCGCTGGGTAGACCAGACGCTGGAGAAGGGTTATGCCATCCAATTTCATCGGACCGTGATGAAAACGCCGGAAAAAGTCGCCGCTCTCGTTACAGAGATTACGGAACTTTTGGTCACAGTAGTTCCCCGGGAGCAAAGGAACAGGGGGTTATATTCGCCCTATTTTCCTGGTGCCCAAAAAGACGGGGGGAATGAGGCCAATATTGGATCTACGCGTTCTCAACGAGAGCGTAGCCAAACGGCCCTTCCGAATGCTATCGACAAAACGTATACTGGAATGTGTCCAGACGGGAGACTTTTGTACAAGCATAGACATAAAGGGCGCGTCTTTCATGTGCCGGTGCAGCCGCGTCACAGGAAGTTTCTGCGTTTCGCCTTTCAAGGGGTGGCGTACGAGTTCGCGAGGATGCCATTCAGGTACGCCCTGGCACCTCGCACGTTTTCCAAATGTGTGGAGGCGGCAATAGAACCGTTGCTTCGTCAGGGAATAAGGCTACTAGCCTACCTAGACGACTTACTGGTTCTCGCCCCGTCAGCAGAGCTAGCGTTCTGATCTACTGATGCTGTCTCTTACCGTCCTGATCTGTTGATGCTGTCTCTTACCATCCTGATCTGTTGATGCTGTCTCTTACCGCCTTGATCTCTAGATGCTGTCTCTTACTGTCCTGATCGCTAGATGCTGTCTCTTACCATCCTGATCTGTTGATGCTGTCTCTTACCGCCTTGATCTCTAGATGCTGTCTCTTACCGTTCTTATCTCTAGATGCTGTCTCTTACCATCCTGATCTGTTGATGCTGTCTCTTACCGTCCTGATCTCTTGATGCTGTCTCTTACCGTCCTGATGTCTAGATGCTGTCTCTTACCGTCCTGATCTGTTGATGCTGTCTCTTACCGTCCTGATCTCTTGATGCTGTCTCTCACTGTCCTGCTCTCTAGATGAGGTCTCTTACCATCCTGATCTCTAGATGCTGTCTCTTACCGTCCTGATGTCTAGATGCTGTCTCTTACCGTCCTGATCTGTTGATGCTGTCTCTTACCGTCCTGATCTCTTGATGCTGTCTCTCACTGTCCTGCTCTCTATATGAGGTCTCTTACCATCCTGATCTCTAGATGCTGTCTCTTACCGTCCTGATGTCTAGATGCTGTCTCTTACCGTCCTGATCTGTTGATGCTGTCTTTTACCGTCTTGATCTCTAGATGCTGTCTCTTACCGTCCTGACCTCTAGATGCTGTCTCTTACCGTCCTGATCTGTTGATGCTGTCTCTTACCGTCCTGATCTCTAGATGCTGTCTCTTACTGTCCTGATCTCTTGATGCTGTCTCTTACCGTCCTGATCTCGTGATGCTGTCTCTTACCATCCTGATCTCCTGATGCTGTCTCTTATGTCCTGATCTCTTGATGCTGTCTCTTACCGTCATGATCTCTAGATGCTGTCTCTTACCGTCCTGATCTCTTGATGCTGTGTCTTACCGTCCTGATCTCTAGATGCTGTCTCTTACCGTCCTGATCTCTAGATGCTGTCTCTTACTGTCTTGATATCTAGATGCTGTCTCTTACCGTCCTGATCTCTAGATGCTGTCTCTTACCATGCTGATCTGTTTATGCTGTCTCTTACCATCCTGATCTCTTGATGCTGACTTCAAGGTCACATGGAGTAGGCTGAGGAAGATAATCTTATTTTGAAACCGATCTTTATATCTATAAATACATATCCATTGCAGTAATAAAATACTACACATTGATTTCTGACAGTAACTCTATTATACACCCAACCAATATCCATTTTACATTCATCCAACATTCATCTAATGTGTTATGGGACCAGCACGCAACCTAGCAACAACAGGGTTTTGTGAGGGGATATTTAGCAACATTTTAAACGTTTTGTTAAAGTGGTAGTGAAAACTGCTGAATTGGAATGAGTAACAAAAGGAATACATTTGAAGCCGACAAACTGAAACCATGCAGTTTCAAGTTTCTTTGAAAGATGATCAGGTTTGCCATTTGAAGAATTGGTTGCACCAGATCTTATTTAGGGCTGTTTGTGAATACCCTGGTAGGTTGACTGATAACCTGAACCAGGTTGCAGGTACTGGTTAGAGTTTGAAGCTTTTTCTAAAGTGGACAGCTTGATGAAAGCCAGTCAATATTTAAGTCTCCCAGAAAATGTACCTCTCTGTTGATATCACATACATTATCAAGCATTTCACACAAATCATCCAGATACTGACTGTTAGCACTTGGTGGTCTACAGCAGCTTCCCACAAGAATGGGCTTTAGGTGAGGCAGGTGAATCTGTAGCCATATTACTTCAACAGCATTTGACATGATATCCTCTCTAAGCTTTACAGGAACATGAATCTGAACATAAATGGCAACACCTCCACCATTGGAATTCCTGTCTTTTCTGAAGATGTTGAAACCATGTATTGCTACCACTGTATCATCTAAGTGAGTTTCAGAGATAGTCAGTATATGAATGTTATCTGTTACTAGCAAGTTATCGATTTCATGAACCTTGTTTCTTAGGCTACATATTTTAATGTGGGCTATTTTTAGCACTTTTCTGGGATTCTTGGAGAGCTTTGTATGCGTCTCTGTGTGTGGAGTAAAGGTGGTCTAGAGTTTTTTTCCCTCTGCTTGCACATTTAACATGCTGGTAGAAATTAGGTAGAACGGATTTAAGTTTCCCTGCATTAAAGTCCCCGGCCACTAGGAGCGCTGCATCTGGATGAGCGTTTTCCTGTTGATTAATGGCCTTGTACAACTCATTCAGTGCAATCTTAATGCCAGCATTGGTTTGTGGTGGTAAATAGACAGCTATGAAAAATATAGATGAAAACTCTCTTGGTAAATAGTGTGGTCTACAGCTTATCATAAGATACTCTACCTCAGGCGAGCAAAACCTCGAGACTTCCTTAGTATTTGATTTTGTGCACCAGCTGTTGTTTACAAATATACAGAGACCGCCACCCCTTGTCTTACCAGAGTCAGACGTTCTGTCCTGCCGATGTAGCGTATAGCCTGCTAGCTGAATGTTATCATTGTTGTCTTTCAGCCACGACTCCGTGAAACATAAGATATTACAGTTTTTAATGTCTCGTTGGTAGGATAACCGTAATCTTAAATCGTCCATTTTATTCTCAAAAGCTTGAACGTTGGCTAATAGGATTGATGGGAGAGGCAGTTTACTCGCTCGCCGTCGGATCCTTACAAGGCACCTGGATCTGCGTCCGCGATATCTCCGTCTCTTCCTCACGCGAATGACGGGGATCTGGGCCTTGTCGGGTGTCTGTAGGATATCCATCGCGACCGCCTCGTTGAAGAAAAAATCTTCACAGTTCTAGGTGTCTTTAACCTCCCTACGTCTGCCTTTGACTCATTTCTCTCTGCCTCCTTCTTTCCACTCCTTTCCTCTTTTGACCTCACCCTCACACCGTCCCCCCCTACTCACAAGGCAGGCAATGCGCTTGACCTCATCTTTACTAGATGCTGTTCTTCTACTAATCTCACCTTTATGGTTGTGAGGTCTGGGGTCCGCTCACCAACCAAGAATTCACAAAATGGGACAAACAACACATTGAGACTCT
This sequence comes from Coregonus suidteri, assembly GCA_036851935.1. Lineage (NCBI taxonomy): Eukaryota > Metazoa > Chordata > Actinopteri > Salmoniformes > Salmonidae > Coregonus > Coregonus suidteri. The sequence goes on from JAGTTL010000905.1 coordinate 20,794, forward strand.
GCATGCAGAATTTTGCAAAAACATCCTCTGTGTACAACATAAAACACCAAATAATGCATGCAAAGTAGAATTAGAACAGCACGCTATACTGATTTATGACGCAACATATAAATGAGGAACCACTGTAGCCTTGCTATTGAGAAAGGACACCATAGCCAGACCTGGCTCTCAAGAGAAGACAGGCTATGTGCACACTGCCCACAAAATGAGGATGAAACTGAGCTGCACTTCCTAACCTCCTGCCAAATGTATGACCATATTAGAGACTGTCACGGTTTCGGCCGAGACTGCTCCTCCTCCTGGTTCGGGCAGGCAAAGGCGTTCGCCGTCCCCGGAGTACTAGCTGCCACCGTTGGATGTTTCATGTGCGATTGCTTTTGTCTGTCCGTTGCACCTGTGTCTGGTTTGCGTTGATTACTTGTCCTATAAGTTCCCTGTGTTTGTATGGATTAGTTGTGTGTTGTTTTCGCCAGTCGTCTTGTGTTTCGTGTCGTGTTTTGTGTATTTTTTTAATTACGCTTGTGTGTGCGTAATTGCGCTTAGTCGCCACCTTGTTTGTTTTGTGGCCGTGCATAGTGTTTGTACTTTGTTCAATTTTTGGACTTTAGTAAACATTTTGGACTAAGCCTCGGTGTCCTGCGCCTGACTTCAACCCCACCTACACCTCACATTATGACAGAGACACATGTTTCCCTCAGATTACACACACCCACAAAGACTTCGAAAACAAATCCAATTTTGATAAACTCCCATATCTACAGGGTGAAATACCACAGAGTGTTAACTCTTGTTAACTTACCATCTGTAACTATGAGATGCACCTCTTGGTATGTGTCCTTTATAAATCTGTCCACTCCACACCAGTAGGTCCCAGAGTCTGACATCTTCAGGTTCTTGATGGTCACATAGAAGACTCCATCTCTGTTGTCTTCTATACTGTATCTACCTTGAGATACATTCTTTCTCCCATTAGTTTGAACCAGAATGTCTTCATCAGAACATGTCCCCTTGCAGAAGCGTTTGATGGTGTTCCCTGCCAATGTGAATGAGCAGCCCACAGTGACTTGTCCTCCCACCACATCCTTCACATTAATGACAGCTGACTCCACAACACACAGAGCTGTCAAACAGAAACACACAGTACAGTCACAACTGATGACCTGTGAGATATACATTAACCTGCTAAAATCTTACTTTAACCCCGCATAAATCTTACTTTAACCCTGCAGAAATCATACTTTAACCAAGCACAAATCTTACTTAAACCATCTACAAATCATACTTTAACCGTGCAAATCATACTTTAACACATCTTCCTTTAACCCTGCCTTTCTTACTTTAACCCTGCACAAATCTTACTTCAACCCTACTCAGAACTGTAAATCTTTCTTGCTCCTTACAGACAAATACATATCTTATACCTTCTGTACTATATGATCCAGACAGTAGTATAGAAACTGATACAGACAGACAGGAAGGCAGACAGGCAGACAGACAGAACTCACCTGAGAGGAGACAGCAGGAGATAACATAGAGTATCTTCATTACTATACTGTTAAAGTTACTTGACTATACTACCAGCTAGCACAGGTCCACAACAGCTTGTCTGTCAGCTACTCGTTTGACAGCAGGGTGTTTCTGAAATGATCTGTCTTCCTTAGTTGAAGCTCCTCCCTCCTCTAACACCCTCCTCTCTCTCTCTCTCTCTCTCTCTCTCTCTCTCTCTCTCTCTCTCTCTCTCTCTCTCTCTCTCTCTCTCTCTCTCTCTCTCTCTCTCTCTCTCTCTCTCTCTCTCTCTCTCTCTCTCTCTCTCTCTCTCTCTCTCTCTCTCTCTCTCTCTCTCTCTCTCTCTCTCTCTCTCTCTTTCAATTCAAAGGGCTTTATTGGCATGGGAAACATGTTTCCATTGCCAAAGCAAGTGAAATAGATAATAAACAAAAGTGAAATAAACAGTATAAAATGCATGTCAGAGAGATTGAGATAGTGATGGT
>JAGTTL010000906.1:0-22718 GCA_036851935.1 Coregonus suidteri
GCCCCCCCAACCCGTGGTGCGTTTTCCTAGTCGGCCCGGCCCGGGCCGCCCCAAACCAGACAGTGGGTTTTTGTCCAGTCCGGACGGCCCCGTGCCCGTTCCAAACCGGGCTGGCCCGGCCCCGGTCGGCCCCACTCGGGACCAGAGCAGTCCGCTCCACCGGTGCCTATCCAGTGGGTCAGCTGTTCCACTCCGGACCAGGCAGTCCACCCCACCGGTGCCACCAGTCCGGCAGGGCCCACCCGGACAGAGCAGGCTCCCCGGGCCTGACTCAGGGGCTTTATAGTTGAGTCGGGGGGTTGATTTCTTTGGGGATTTTTCTATTTTGTTTTTCAAAGGGGGGTTTATTTAGTGGCCGGTGGGGTTTCCCCAATCAGGGCAGCGTGCTCTTTGTCTTGTTTGGGATCTATTTAGGCACCCTATTGGCACTAGTGTGTGTGGGGTTTTCCGGAGGTTGTTTTCTGTACTACCTTGGACTTAAAAGTTTCGTTTCGTTATTGTTTTGGGGTGGAGTTTTTCATTTAAAAATAAACATTGTAATCACGCTGGCCTTGGTCTGGCAGAGCCAAGGGTTAGAGCAGAGCCAACTCCCAGTACTCACGCGAAGAGGCGTATGACTGGCAAGCTCCGTGTTATGCGGCTACGTACTGTGGGCCAGTGCGCCGGCCACAGTCCTGTACGTCCTGTGCTTGCACCACGCACGTGCCGTGCGAAGGATAGGAATCCAGCCAGGACGGGTGTGGCCCGCTCAACGGCTCCTGGTCTCTAGTACGCCTCCTCCATTGGTCCAGCATATCCTGCGCCAGTTCTACGACACTGTATCGCCAAAACGCCGCGAATGTGCGCCGGATGCAAACAGCCCAGTGCGTCCTGGGCCCGAGCACCCCGCACGTGTAGTTGCGATGACAAGTGGGCAGCCAGCCAGGACGGGTATTGTGCCAGCTCTCCGCTATAGACCGCCAGGCCTCCTCCCACAGTCCGGACACGGCCTAGTTCCTGCTCTTCGCCACCAAGGCCAGTTGAGTGCGCGGTCGCCAGCCCGGCCGAGCTGTTTCCTGCTCTATCGCACACCAAGCCAGGTGAGTGCACGCGTCGCCAGCCGTCCACCGGCCTTTGTTCCTTATCCTCGCACACAACGCGTAGTGCCGTGCGCGTCGCCAAGACCGGCAAGGGCCCGTTCCTGCCCCTCGCACCAGCGCAGAGGTGGCTGCGTGTTCCTAGACGGTTCGCCCACACCCTCCCCAGGCCCGTGCCTGCTCTTCATCACCAGACCAGTGTGTGCGTTTGTCCAGTCCTGGCACGGCTCCATGTGGCCCGGTCCACCGGTGCCTGTTGTCCACGGCACACGGTTCAGCTGCTCCACTCCGGAGGCCAGGAGCAGTCCGCTCTCCACCGTTATGCTCTGATCCAGTTGCATGGTCAGCTGTTCCACTCCGGAGCCAGAGCAGTCCAACTCCACTTGGTGGCCTGATCCAGCTCCGGTCAAGCTGGCTACACTCCGGAGCCCAGAGCAGGTACGCTCCACCAGGGCTTAGTCCAGCTCCGGGTCAGCGGCTCCTGTCGAGGCGGAATGCGCACCCGGCCCCTGTACCCTGTTATGGTTTATGATTGTGCAAGTCGAGACCAGTCCGCCACCTTGTGCGGGAGGGGTCGGTACTGTCAGACGGCCCAGAACCAGGGGACTCTTAATATGTTGAGTCAGGGTGTGTATTATTCTTTGTTTGTGTATGTTCTATGTTGTTTTTCTAGTAGGTGTATATCTATGTTGGCTGGTGTGGTTCCAATCAGAGGCAGCTGTCGCTTGTTGTCTCTGATTGGGGATCATACTTAGGCAGCCTATTGGCACTAGTGTGTCGTGGGATCTTGTTCCATGTAAGGTTTGTTTTCTGTACTACCTTGGACTTCACGTTTCATTTCGTTTATTGTTTTGTCGTGGTGTTTATTCAGTTAAAATAAACATGTACGTACAGTGGGGGAAAAAAGTATTTAGTCAGCCACCAATTGTGCAAGTTCTCCCACTTAAAAAGATGAGAGAGGCCTGTAATTTTCATCATAGGTACACGTCAACTATGACAGACAAAATGAGAAAAAAAATCCAGAAAATCACATTGTAGGATTTTTAATGAATTTATTTGCAAATTATGGTGGAAAATAAGTATTTGGTCAATAACAAAAGTTTCTCAATACTTTGTTATATACCCTTTGTTGGCAATGACACAGGTCAAACGTTTTCTGTAAGACTTCACAAGGTTTTCACACACTGTTGCTGGTATTTTGGCCCATTCCTCCATGCAGATCTCCTCTAGAGCAGTGATGTTTTGGGGCTGTCGCTGGGCAACACGGACATTCAACTCCCTCCAAAGATTTTCTATGGGGTTGAGATCTGGAGACTGGCTAGGCCACTCCAGGACCTTGAAATGCTTCTTACGAAGCCACTCCTTCGTTGCCCGGGCGGTGGTTTTTGGGATCATTGTCATGCTGAAAGACCCAGCCACGTTTCATCTTCAATGCCCTTGCTGATGGAAGGAGGTTTTCACTCAAAATCTCACGATACATGGCCCCATTCATTCTTTCCTTTACACGTATCAGTCGTCCTGGTCCCTTTGCAGAAAAACAGCCCCAAAGCATGATGTTTCCACCCATGCTTCACAGTAGGTATGGTGTTCTTGGATGCAACTCAGCATTCTTTGTCCTCCAACACACGACGAGTTGAGTTTTTACCAAAAAGTTATATTTTGGCTTTTCATCTGACCATATGACATTCTCCCAATCCTCTTCTGGATCATCCAATGCACTCTAGCAAACTTCAGACGGGCCTGGACATGTACTGGCTTAAGCCGGGGGACACGTCTCGCACTGCAGGATTTGAGTCCCTGGCGGCGTAGTGTGTTACTGATGATAGGCTTTGTTACTTTGGTCCCAGCTCTCTGCAGGTCATTCACTAGGTCCACCCGTGTGGTTCTAGGATTTTTGCTCACCGTTCTTGTGATCATTTTTGACCCCACGGGGTGAGATCTTGCGTGGAGCCCCAGATCGAGGGAGATTATCAGTGGTCTTGTATGTCTTCCATTTCCTAATAATTGCTCCCACAGTTGATTTCTTCAAACCAAGCTGCTTACCTATTGCAGATTCAGTCTTCCAGCCTGGTGCAGGTCTACAATTTTGTTTCTGGTGTCCTTTGACAGCTCTTTGGTCTTGGCCATAGGGAGTTTGGAGAGTGTGACTGTTTGAGGTTGTGGACAGGTGTATTTTATACTGATAACAAGTTCAAACAGGTGCCATTAATACAGGTAACGAGTGGAGGACAGAGGAGCCTCTTAAAGAAGTTGTTACAGGTTGTCACGATCGTCTAAAACAGGAGACCAAGGCGCAGCGCGTTGAGTGAACATGATGACTTTAATTAGTAAAGCACGTCAATCCAAAACAAAAGACGACAGTGAAGTCCAATAGTGACTCTGACTAAACAGGAACAAAAACCCACAAACCCCACAGGAAAACATACAGAAATAAATATGGGCCTCCAATCAGAGATAACGAGCAGGACAGCTGACACTCGTTACCTCCGATTGGGAGTCATTGACCAAACCTAGAAATACAACACTTAGAAACACCCAACCAAACATAACAAAATACACCCTGGCTCAAATACCAAAGTCCCGGAGCCAGAGTGTCACAGTACCCCCCCCTAAAGGTGCGAACTCCGGGCGCACCAGCATACAGTCTAGGGGAGGGTCTGGGTGGGCGTCTGTCCACGGTGGCGGTTCTGGCCCTGGTCGTGGTCCCCACCCCACCTTAGTCACTATCCGCTTCCGTAGCCTCCTCCACATGACCACCCCCCAACTAAACCCCACTGGATTAAGGGGCGGCACCGGACTAAAGGGCAGCACCGGACTAGGGGCAGCACCGGACTAAGGGGCAGTACCGGACTAAGGGGCAGCACCAGGATAAGGGGCAGCACCGGGCTAAGGGACAGCACCGGACTCAATGGCGGATCCTGGCTGGACGGCTCTGGCGGATCCTGGCTGAACGGCTCATGGCTGGCTGAAGGATCTGGCTGCTCATGGCTGGCTGACGGATCTGGCTGCTCATGGCTGGCCGACGGATCTGGCTGCTCATGGCTGGCCGACGGATCTGGCTGCTCATGGCTGGCCGACGGATCTGGCTGCTCATGGCTGGCCGAAGGATCTGGCTGATCCTGTCTGGCCGAAGGCTCTGGCTGATCCTGTCTGGCGGAAGGCTCTGGCTGATCCGGTCTGGCGGAAGGCTCTGGCTGATCCTGTCTGGCGGAAGGCTCTGGCTGATCCTGTCTGGCGGAAGGCTCTGGCTGATCCTGTCTGGCGGAAGGCTCTGGCTGATCCTGTCTGGCGGAAGGCTCTGGCTAATCCTGTCTGGCGGAAGGCTCTGGCTGATCCTGTCTGGCGGAAGGCTTTAGCGGCTCCGGTCTGGGCGGACGGGCTCTGAAGGCTCATGGCAGACGGGCGGCTTATGCAGCGCTTGGCAGACGGACAGTTCAGACGCGTTGGGCAGACAGACAGTTCAGGCGCCGTTGGGGCAGACGGGCAGTTCAAGCGCCGTTGGGCAGGACGGGCAGTTCAGGCGCCGTTCGGCAGACGGGCAGTTCAGGCGCCGTTGGGCAGACGGGCAGGTTCAGGCGCCGTTGGGCAGACGGCAGACTCTGGCCGGGCGACGCGCACCGTAGACTTGGTGCGGGTGGCCGGAACAGGCCGGACCGGGCTGGCGACGCGCACCGTAGACTTGGTGCGGGTGGCAGGAAACAGGCCGTACCGGGCTGGCGACGCGCACCGTAGACTTGGTGCGGGGTGGCAGGAACAGGCCGGACCGGGCTGACGCGACGCACACCGTAGACTTGGTGCGGGTGGCAGGAACAGGCCGGGACCGGGCTGGCGACGCGCACCGTAGACTTGGTGCGGGTGGCAGGAACAGGCCGGACCGGGCTGGCGACGCACACCGTAGACTTGGGTGGCGGGTGGCAGGAACAGGCCGGACCGGGCTGGCGACGCACACCGTAGACTTGGTGCGGGTGGCAGGAACAGGCCGGACCGGGCTGTGGAGACGGATAGGAGGCCTGGAGCGAACAGCGGACACCACCCGTCCTGGCTGAATGCCTACCCCTCACACACTCTGTGTGAGGCATCCGCACAGGACATACAGGGCGGTGTACCCCTGGCCTGGTGGCCTCCTGGATACTCCCCCTTTTCTCCTCCGTCAGCCCCGTCGTCCATGCCGTGTGCCCCCCCCTAAAAATTTTCTGGGGTTGACTCACGACCCTCCGACGATGGCCGGCTGCTGCCGCCGTTGCTCCTCTTCTCGCCAGGGCCTTGATCCCTTCCCCAAGGTCCCTTGCCTCCGAGCATGTCCTCCCAGGACCACGATGTGCCCACCTGGGCCATCGCCAGCCTCTCTATCTCCTTGCCCGGTGCCTCCTCCCATGTCCAGTCTCCTTGCTCCTGGACACGCTGCTTGGTCTTTCTTTGGTGGGTTTTTTCTGTCACGATCGCCAATGAAGTATGACCAAAGCGCAGCGTTGGGAGTGAACATGATGATTTAATTTTGAAACACACGACAAAACAAAACACGATCCGTGACGTCCTCAGTTACACCGACTGAATAAAGAACAAAAACCCACAACCACAAGGTGAACACAGACATTTAAATATGGCTCCAATCAGAGATAACGAGCCGACAGCTGACACTCGTTACCTCCGATTGGAGTCACTGACCAAACAGAACGCGAACACCTAGACACTACCCACAGTACACAACACACGGAAATCTACACACCCTGACTAAACACACAAAAAGTCCTAGAAACCAGAGTGTGACAGTACCCCCCCCAAAGGCGCGGACTGCGACCGCGCCTAACTACAAGCAAACAGGGGAGGGCTGGGTGGGCATTCCTCCTCGGCGGCGGCTCCGGCTCCGGGCTTCCTCCCCACTTCCTCTCCACCCCCCAAAGTACCCCTGGTCCTGCCTAGCCCCGCTGGCCGGAAACGGACTGACGACACGCGCCCCTGGCTTGGTGCGTGGATCCTGGCTGGACGGCTCTGGCGGATCCCGGCTGGACGGCTCTGGCGGATCCCCGGCTGGGACGGCTCTGGCGGATCCCGGCTGGGACGGCTCTGGCGGATCCCGGCTGGACGGCTCTGGCGGATCCCGGCTGGAAGGCTCTGGCGGATCCCGGCTGGGAAGGCTCTGGCGGATCCCGGCTGGACGGCTCTGGGCAGATCCCGGCTGGACGGCTCTGGCGGATCCTGGCTGGACGGCTCTGGCGGATCCTGGCTGGACGGCTCTGGCGGATCCTGGCTGGACGGCTCATGGCTGGCTGACGGATTCTGGCTGCTCATGGCTGGCTGACGGATCTCGGCTGCTCATGGATGGCTGACGGATCTGGCTGCTCATGGGCTGGCTGACGGATCTGGCTGCTCATGGCTGGCGGAAGGATCTGGCTGATCCTGTCTGGCGGACGGCTCTGGCTGGACAGGGCTGACGACGCACCCCGTAGGCTCGGTGCGTTGAGCAGGGACAGGCCGGGCTGGGCTGGCGAAACGCACCACAGACCTGGTGCGGGGCGCAGGAACAGGCCGAGCTGGGCTGGCGACGCACCCCGCAGGCTTGGTGCGTTGAGCAGGGACAGACAGAACCGCACTGGGGACACACACCCCTGGCCCTACACGGGGATCAGGAACGGGCCGGACCGGACTGGAAAACACCCCCCAGTACCTCTCGCCGTGCCTCCACACTTTCCATCCCCTTCGTAAACCAGTGGCCCCCTTAAACTGGCGGCCATAACTGCCAACCTCTTGCACTCCTCCGGGCCGTACACCTTCTGCCCCGACGTCGTGAGCCCCCCCCTAAACATTTTCTGGGGGTCTCTCCTCTCGGTGGACCAGGCCTCCATAGTCCTCTCCCAACCTTCGCTCTTCTGGCTCCACCACCCGTTATCCAACTGCTGCTTGGTCTCGTTGTGGTGGGTTTTTCTGTCACGATCGTCTAAAACAGGAGACCAAGGCGCAGCGCGTTGAGTGAACATGATGACTTTAATTAGTAAAGCACGTCAATCCAAAACAAAAGACGACAGTGAAGTCCAATAGTGACTCTGACTAAACAGGAACAAAAACCCACAAACCCCACAGGAAAACATACAGAAATAAATATGGCTCCCAATCAGAGATAACGAGCCGACAGCTGACACTCGTTACCTCCGATTGGGAGTCATTGACCAAACCTAGAAATACAACACTTAGAAAACACCCAACCAAAACATAACAAAATACACCCTGGCTCAAATACCAAAGTCCCGGAGCCAGAGTGTCACACAGGTCTGTGAGAGCCAGAAATCTTGCTTGTTTGTAGGTGACCAAATACTTATTTTCCACCATAATTTGCAAATAAATTCATAAAAAATCCTACAATGTGATTTTCTGGATTTTTTTCTCTCAATTTGTCTGTCATAGTTGATGTGTAACTATGATGAAAATTACAGGCCTCTCACATCTTTTTAAGTGGGAGAACTTGCACAATTGGTGGCTGACTAAATACTTTTTTTCCCCACTGTAATTCCACTTTGACATTATGGGGCATTGTGTGTAGGACAGTGTCATACAATCACAATTTAATCAATTTTAACCTCTACGGGATCGGTGTCCCATATACGGGACGGTTGAGCTAACGTGCTCTAATGTGATTAGCATGACTGTTGTAAGTAACAGCAAACCTTCCAGGACATAGACATGTCTTATATGGGCAGAAAGCTTAATCTAACTGCACTGTCCAATTTACAGTAGCTATTAGAGTGAAAAAATACCATGCTATTGTTTGAGGAGAGTGCACAACAACAACAAAAATTTTCATGTCAACTGGTTTGATACATTTACCTCTGAAGGTAAATAATGTACAGTTGAAGTCGGAAGTTTACATACACCTTAGCCAAAAACATTTAAACTCAGTTTTTCACAATTCCTGACATTTAATCCTAGTAAAAATTCTCTGAATGTGAAATGTCAGAATAATAGTAGAGAGAATTATTTATTTCAGCATTTATTTATTTCATCACATTCCCAGTGGGTCAGAAGTTTACATACACTCGATTAGTATTTGGTAGCATTGCCTTTAAATTGTTTAACTTGGGTCAAATGTTTTGAGTAGCCTTCCACAATCTTCCCACAATAAGTTGGGTGAATTTTGGCCCATTCCTCCTGACAGAGCTGGTGTAACTGAGTCAGGTTTGTAGGCCTCCTCGCTTTTTCAGTTCTGCCCACAAATTTTCTATAGGATTGAGGTCAGGGCTTTGTGATGGCCACTCCAATACCTTGACTTTGTTGTCCTTAAGCCATTTTGCCACAACTTTGGAAGTATGCTTGGGGTCATTGTCCATTTGGAAGACCCATTTGCGACCAAGCTTTAAGTTCCTGACTGATGTCTTGAGATGTTGCTTCAATATATCCACATAATTTTCCTTCCATCTATTTTGTGAAGTGCACCAGTCCCTCCTGCAGCAAAGCACCCCCACAGCATGATGCTTGCCGCCCCCGTGCTTCACGGTTGGGATGGTGTTCTTCGGCTTGCAAGCCACCCCCTTTTTCCTCCAAAACATGACGATGGTCATTATGGCCAAACAGTTCTATTTTTGTTTCATCAGACCAGAGGACATTTCTCCAAAAAGTACAATCTTTGTCCCCATGTGCAGTTGCAAACCGTAGTCTGGCTTTTTTATGGCGGTTTTGGAGCAGCGGCTTATTCCTTGCTGAGCGGCCTTTCAGGTTATGTTGATATAGTACTCGTTTTACTGTGGATATAGATACTTTTGTACCTGTTCCTCCAGCATCTTCACAAGGTCCTTTGCTGTTGTTCTGGGATTGACAGAGCAGAAGGAGGCCCTGAAAGGACTGACTGTGGAGGAAGAGGAGGCCGCTATTATAGAGGCCCTCCAAGACATGCAGCTCAGCACTCTGAGAGAGGAGATAACTACCTTACGGGGGCTGTTAGCTAAGAGAGAGCAGGAGAGCACCCTTCAGAGGGAGGCGCTGCAGGAGGCCCACGGGGAGAAGGAGTCAGTGGATGCACGGAGAGAGGAGCTGGCCAGACAACAGGAGGAGCTGAGAGAGGAGTTAACCCTCCAGCAGCAGAGAACTCAGTCCTTAGAGCAGAGGCTGGCGGAGCCAGGTTTCAGAAGAGAGCCAACTCCCCGCACTCGCTTTGAGGAGCGTGTGACCGTGCTGGCACCAGGCTATGCGCCGGCTTTACGCACGGTGCCGCCAGTGTGCCTTCACAGACCGGTATGGCCCGTGCCTGCTCCTCGCACACCAAACCAGTAGTGCGTGTCTCCAACCTGGTACGGCCTGTGCCTGCTCCTCGCACCAAGCCAGTGGTGAGTGTCCACAGCCCAGTGCGTCATGGGCCAGCGCCGCGCACTTGCCGGGCTCCAGTGATGGTCCATGGCCCGAAGCCTCCAGTGATGATCCATGGCACGAAGCCTCCAGTAATGATCCATGGCACGAAGCCTCCAGTAATGGTCCATGGCAGTCCAGATTCTCCAGCTCCGGTCAGCTGCTTTGATCCAGTGCCAGAGCAGTCCGCTCCACCGGAGCCTAGTCCAGCTCCGGTTATCTGCTCCCTACCAGGGGCAGTCCGCTTCACCGGGGTCCGAGCCGGAGCCAGACGTCAACCCCTCTCCAGGGTCGGGGTCTCCCACACCAGGGTCCAGACAGGACTCGCGGGAGGACTGCTGAGTTATTTTGTCTGTGTTTATTAAAATAAACGACTATGTACGCATACCAAGCTGCACATTGGTCCAATCCTTTACACAATGAACGTGACAGTGAAAGTTAGTGTATAACCTAATGATCCATCATGTATGCCATTCCTGGGAGTGTGTAAACTTACATTTTGTATTACCATATCATTTTTGAATGTTCTCTATAGTTATGTACTTGAAAATGTATCAATTTACCAATTTGTCACATTTGAGCAGACTTGATACAAAATAGTCCAGTATTGCAATGCTTCACTAGATCAATCTGAAACTTTGCACATACACTGCTGCCATCTAGTGGCCAAAATCTAAATTGCGCCTAAACTGCAATATTATATTGTGGCCTTTCTCTTGCATTTCAAAGATAATGGAACAAAAAGTATTGTTTGTATTATCTTTTACCAGATCTAATGTGTTATATTCTCCTACATTAATTTCACATTTCCACAAACTTCAAAGTGTTTCCTTTCAAATGGTATCAAGAATATGCATATCCTTACTTCCGGTCCTGAGCTACAGGAAGTCAGATTTGGGTATGTCATTTTAGGCGAAAATTGAAAAAGAAAGGGTCATATTCTTAAGAGGTTAAATTCAGGCTGTAACACAACAACTTCTGGAAAAGGTCAAGGGGTGTGAATACCTTGTGAAGGCACTGTACACGTACACGTCCACACATACTGACACGCTATTAGCACGTTAACAAGTACAGTCACTGACCCTGAACACACTCACACATACACTCACACATACACCCTGAACACACTCACACATAGACGCCTCAGTGTAGTCAGGCTGAGGCCTCAGTGTAGTCAGGCTGAGGCCTCAGTATAGTCACGCTGACGCCTCAGTATAGTCACGCTGACGCCTCAGTATAGTCAGGCTGATGCCTCAGCATATTCACACTGAAGCCTCAGTATAGTCACGCCTCAGTATAGTCACGCCTCAGTATAGTCAGGCTGAAGCCTCAGTATAGTCACGCTTCAGTATAGTCAGGCTGAAGCCTCAGTATAGTCACGCTGACGCCTCAGTATAGTCAGGCTGAAGCCTCAGTATAGTCACGCTGACGCCTCAGTATAGTCAGGCTGAAGCCTCAGTATAGTCAGGCTGAAGCCTCAGTATAGTCACACTGATGCCTCAGTATAGTCAGGCTGAAGCCTCAGTATAGTCACGCTGACGCCTCAGTATAGTCAGGCTGAAGCCTCAGTATAGTCACGCTGACGCCTCAGTATAGTCAGGCTGAAGCCTCAGTATAGTCACGCTGACGCCTCAGTATAGTCAGGCTGAAGCCTCAGTATAGTCAGGCTGAAGCCTCAGTATAGTCACACTGATGCCTCAGTATAGAACCGCAGTCCAAAATACCTCTGTGTAGGCTTTTAATTGCATTGTCTAACCATTGTTAATCTCATACACTATATATACTAGTTCCAAGATGGCGAAGTAGTGCAGTCCTGTTTCTGTCGTGTGTCTGTAAATAGCCTGTAAATACCTTGTTTTTTTGTATTTTTTCGTACCTATTTCCCTATCAGACTTTTCATCCTTCTACAAAATATACTTTCCTGCAACCCGCCTCACTCAATGTGGAACGGATTCTATTATTGACTTACCTTTTATCTAGAATCTCCAGTGAAACTAGCTAGCCAGCTAGCCAGCTAACTAGCTACTTGCTATTAGCCATAGCTAGCGGTGTTTTCACCCAGAACATTGGATTTTTTTCTGCGGGATTAATTTTAATCACTGGACATTGATCACCGGATATTCGGCCAGTCTGCACGGCGCGTTATCGACCCAGAACATATCAGTTTTTCCGCCGGAATCATTGAATCACTGGACCTTTAACTCCGGATTCGTCGCTACCAGCTAGCTACAACAAAACGGACGCTGTGGTCTGGCTAATTATCCTGAGCTAGGCCCATCTCCCGGCTATCTACCTCTCTGTCAACCGGACGGGACCACCTAGTGTTGACACGGAGCCCCGCCGATCCTACACGACTGGTCTGCCGACGAAATCGTCTGATGTGGTTACGACGTTAACCACGAAGATTCCATCCATCTGCTAGCCCTGGCCCGCTAGCACACGCTAGCCGTGGCCTCTTACTCACTAGTGCTTCACCACCGGACCTTATGATAACTCAGCTATACAGCTGATATCTGCTGTATTCGAAAGCCAAGTTAACAAACAGATCATCGACCATTTCGAATACCACCGTACCTTCTCCGCTATGCAATCCGGTTTCCGAGCTGGTCACGGGTGCACCTCAGCCACGCTCAAGGTCCTAAACGATATTATAACCGCGATTGATAATAGACAGTACTGTGCAGCCGTCTTCATCGACCTGGCCAAGGCTTTCGACTCTGTCAACCACCGCATTCTTATTGGCAGACTAAATAGCCTTTGGTTTCTCAAATGACTGCCTCGCTGGTTCACCAACTACTTCTCAGATAGAGTTCAGTGTGTCAAATCGGAGGGCCTGTTGTCTGGACCTATGGCAGTCTCTATGGGGGTGCCACAGGGTTCAATTCTTGGGCCGACACTTTTCTCCGTGTATATCAATGATGTCGCTCTTGCTGCTGGTGGACTCTCAGATCCACCTCTACGCAGACGACACCATTTTGTATACATCTGGCCCTTCATTGGACACTGTGTTAACAAACCTCCAAACGAGCTTCAATGCCATACAACAATCCTTCAGTAGCCTCCAACTGCTCTTAAAACACTAGTAAAACTAAATGCATGCTTTTCAATCGAACGCTGCTGGCACCCGCCCACCCGACTAGAATCACCACTCTCGACGGGTCTTGACCTAGAGTATGTGGACAACTACAAATACCTAGGTGTCTGGTTAGACTGTAAACTCAACTTCCAGACTCACATAAAGAATCTCCAATCCAAAGTTAAATCTAGAATCGGCTTCCTATTTCGCAATAAAGCCTCCTTCACTCATGCTGCCAAACATGCCCTCGTAAAACTGACTATCCTACCGATCCTTGACTTCGGCGATGTAATGTACAAAATAGCCTCCAACACTCTACTCAGCAAATTGGATGTAGTCTATCACAGTGCCATCCGTTTTGTCTCCAAAGCCCCATACACTACCCACCACTGTGACCTGTACGCTCTTGTTGGCTGGTCCTCACTACATGTTCGTCGTCGTCAAACCCACTGGCTCCAGGCCATCTATAAATCACTGCTAGGCAAATCCCCGCCTTATCTTAGCTCATTGGTCACCATAGCAGCACCCACCCGTAGTCTGCGCTCCAGCAGGTATATCTCACTGGTCATTCCCAAAGCCAAACACATCCTTTGGCCGCCATTCCTTCCAGTTCTCTGCTGCCAATGACTGGAACGAATTGCAAAAATCTCTGAAGCTGGAGACTCTTATCTCCCTCAATAACTTTAAGCATCAGTTGTCAGAGCACCTTACCGATCACTGCACCTGTACACAGCCCATCCGAAATTAGCCCCCACCCAACTACCTCATCCCTATATTGTTATTTATTTTGCTCTTTTGCACCCCAGTATCTCTATTTGCACATAATCTCTTGCACATCTAGCATTCCAGTGTTAATACTATTGTAATTATTCTGCACTATAGCCTATTTATTGCCTTACCTCCATAACTTGCTACATTTGCACACACTGTATATATATTTTCTGTTGTATTTCTGACTTTATGTTTTTTTTTTACCCCATATGTAACTCTGTGTTGTTTTTATTGCACTACTTTGCTTTATCTTGGCCAGGTCGCAGTTGTAAATGAGAACCTGTTCTCAACTGGCTTACCTGGTTAAATAAAGGTTAAATAAAATAAATAAATAAAAAATAGTCAGGCTGAAGCCTCAGTATAGTCAGGCTGAAAAAGTGGAAGCCTCAGTATAGTCAGGCTGAAGCCTCAGTATAGTCAGGCTGAAGCCTCAGTATAGTCAGGCTGAAGCCTCAGTATAGTCAGGCTGAAGCCTCAGTATAGTCAGGCTGAAGCCTCAGTATAGTCACACTGACGCCTCAGTATAGTCAGGCTGAAGCCTCAGTATAGTCAGGCTGAAGCCTCAGTATAGTCAGGCTGAAGCCTCAGTATAGTCAGGCTGACCCCTCAGTATATTCATGCTGATGCCTCAGTATAGTCAGGCTGAAGCCTCAGTATAGTCAGGCTGAAGCCTCAGTATAGTCAGGCTGAAGCCTCAGTATAGTCAGGCTGACGCCTCAGTATAGTCACGCTGACGCCTCAGTATAGTCAGGCTGATGCCTCAGTATAGTCACGCTTCAGTATAGTCAGGCTGACGCCTCTGTGTAGTCAGGTCAGGCTGATGCCTCAGCATATTCACACTGAAGCCTCAGTATAGTCACGCCTCAGTATAGTCACGCCTCAGTATAGTCAGGCTGAAGCCTCAGTATAGTCAGGCTGAAGCCTCAGTATAGTCAGGCTGAAGCCTCAGTATAGTCAGGCTGAAGCCTCAGTATAGTCAGGCTGAAGCCTCAGTATAGTCACGCTGACGCCTCAGTATAGTCAGGCTGAAGCCTCAGTATAGTCACGCTGACGCCTCAGTATAGTCAGGCTGAAGCCTCAGTATAGTCACACTGACGCCTCAGTATAGTCAGGCTGAAGCCTCAGTATAGTCAGGCTGAAAAAGTGGAAGCCTCAGTATAGTCACGCTGAAGCCTCATTATAGTCAGGCTGAAGCCTCAGTATAGTCAGGCTGAAGCCTCAGTATAGTCACACTGACGCCTCAGTATAGTCAGGCTGAAGCCTCAGTATAGTCAGGCTGAAGCCTCAGTATAGTCAGGCTGAAGCCTCAGTATAGTCAGGCTGAAGCCTCAGTATAGTCAGGCTGAAGCCTCAGTACAGTCAGGCTGAAGATTCAGTATAGTCAGGCTGAAGCCTCAGTATAGTCACGCTGACGCCTCAGTATAGTCAGGCTGAAGCCTCAGTATAGTCAGGCTGACGCCTCAGTATAGTCAGGCTGAAGCCTCAGTATAGTCACACTGACGCCTCAGTATAGTCAGGCTGACACCTCAGTATAGTCACGCTGACGCCTCAGTATAGTCACGCTGACGCCTCAGTATAGTCAGGCTGAAGCCTCAGTATAGTCACACTGACGCCTCAGTATAGTCAGGCTGACACCTCAGTATAGTCACGCTGACGCCTCAGTATAGTCACGCTGACGCCTCAGTACAGTCAGGCTGAAGCCTCAGTATAGTCACGCTGACGCCTCAGTATAGTCACGCTGACGCCTCAGTATAGTCACGCTGACGCCTCAGTATAGTCACGCTGACGCCTCAGTGTAGTCAGGCTGACGCCTCAGTATAGTCACGTTGAAGCCTCAGTATAGTCAGGCTGAAGCCTCAGTATAGTCAGGCTGACCCCTCAGTATTCTCTCTCTCACTACTCTCACTCTCTTTCTTTCTGTCTCCTTCTCACACACACACACACATACAAACACACGCACGCAGTAGGCAGAGTGATGCCAGTATGATGAGTAACGTTTTTTTTGCAGTAACAGTTAGTAACCGTACAGGATGCCTGAGTAGGTTTTTATCCTGAGCTTGTGAGAGGATGACCTGCTGCTGTGTCGTTTATGTAAGTAGTGGTTAAGAAACCAATGTCCAATATATGAGATCTAAATCTGAATCAGAATTTATCTGCCTGTCAGTAGCTGAGTGTAGATGCGGTGAGGAATCAAGCGCAGGAAACACGGGTGTTCGTCAACAGACTTTAGTAACAAAAATAACAGCACCAAACAGGCGAACAGCCAACCCAACCGGGAGCAAAATACAAAGTACGCACAACACACACAGTGCGTAAAAATGACGATAGCGCACACAGTGCGGACTCTCGGAAAAACAACAATCCTGAGAGTAATACCAAAGAGCAACAGCTTGACAAATAAACAATACCACATAACACCTGCCCCCACACACGAAAACTAAATAGGCAACCAAATCAAACACTAACAAGGGGACAGGTGTACAAACAGACAAAACCAAACAAACATGAAACATCGAACGGTGGCAGCTAGTACTCCGGGGACGACGACCGCCGAAGCCTGCCCGAACAAGGAGGAGGAGCAGCCTCGGCCGAAACCGTGACAGTACCCCCCCCTTGACGCGCGGCTCCAGCCGTGCGCCGATCCGGCCTCGGGGACGACCAGGACGACGCGGAGCAGGGCGCGTAGGATGACCCCGATGGAACTCGGTCAGCAGGGACAGGTCTAATATGTCCCTCCTCGGCACCCAGCACCGCTCCTCCGGGCCGTACCCCTCCCACTCCACGAGATATTGGAGACCCCCCATCCGGCGTCTCGAATCAAGGATGGACCTCACAGTGTACGCCGGAGCCCCCTCGATGTCCAACGGGGGCGGAGGAGTCTCTTCTATCTCATAGTCCTGGAGTGGACCAGCTACCACCGGCCTGAGGAGAGACACATGGAACGAGGGGTTAATATTCCTGTAATCAATAGGCAGTTCTAACCTGTAACACACCTCGTTCAACCTCCTCAGGACTTTGAATGGCCCCACAAACCGCCGACCCAGCTTCCGGCAGGTCAGGCGGAGGGGCAGGTTTCTGGTCGAGAGCCAGACTCGATCTCCAGGTGCGTATACAGGCCCCTCACTGCGGTGGAGATCGGCGCTCGTCTTATGCCGACGGATGGCCCGCTGCAGATGAACGTGGGCAGCGTTCCATGTCTCCTCCGAGCGCCGCACCCACTCATCCACCGCAGGGGCCTCGATCTGGCTCTCGTGCCAAGGTGCCAGAACCGGCTGGGTACCCCAACACACACTGGAAAGGGGTTAGTTGGTGGGAGGAGTGGCGGAGAGAGTTCTGCGCCATCTCGGCCCACGGAACGTATCTCGCCCACTCCTCCGGCCGGCCCTGGCAATAAGACCTCAGAAACCTACCCACATCCTGGTTGACAAATTCAACCTGCCCATTACTCTCCGGGTGGTAACCCGAGGTAAGGCTCACCGAAAACCCCAACCGTTCCATAAACGCTCTCCACACTCTGGAGGTGAACTGGGGGGCCTCGATCAGGACACTATATCCTCGGGTACCCCGTAATGCCGGGAAGACATGGGTAAACAGAGCCTCAGCGGTCTGTAGGGCAGTAGGGAGACCCGGCATGGGAAGGGAGACGACAGGCCTTCGAGAAACCGATCCACAACGACCAGGATGGTAGTATTCCCCTGTGAGGGGGGAAGTCTGTAACAAAGTCCACCGAGAGGTGGGACCAGGGTCGTTGTGGAACGGGCAGGGGTTGTAGCTTACCCCTGGGCAAATGTCTGGGCGCCTTACACTGGGCACACACCGAACAGGAGGAGACATAAACCCTCACATCCCTGGCTAACGTTGGCCACCAGTACTTAGTGCTAAGGCAGTGAACTGTCCGGCCGATACCTGGATGTCCAGAGGAGGGGGACGTATGAGCCCAATAAATGAGGCGATCGCGTACCTCGAGCGGAACGTACGTCCGACCCACTGGACACTGTGGAGGACTTGGGTCGGTGCGTAACGCCCGCTCGATCTCTGCATCGACCTCCCAAACCACCAGTGCCACCAGACAAGACTTTGGTAGTAGGGAGTGGGCTCAACGGACCTCTCCTCCGTGTCATACCGCCGAGACAGGGCATCTGCCTTCCCGTTTCTGGGACCCAGGGATGTAAGTGATTTTAAACACAAACCGGGCTAGAAACATAGTCCAGCGGGCTGGCGAGGATTCAGTCTCCTAGCTGCCCGGATGTATTCCAGGTTACGGTGGTCAGTCAAAATGAGGAAAGGTGTTGAGCCCCCTCAAGCCAATGCCTCCACACCTTTAGGGCCTGTACCACGGCTAACAGCTCCCTGTCCCCTACGTCATAATTCCGCTCCGCCGGACTGAGTTTCTTAGTAGAATAAAAAGCACAGGGGCGGAGTTTAGGTGGATGTGCCAGACCGTTGTGAGAGGACGGCCCCAATACCGGCCTCGGACGCTTCTACCTCTACCTGGAATGGTAAAGCGGGATCCGGATGCGCCAACACCGGCGCCGAGGTAAACAGGTCCTTCAGTCTCCCAAAAGCCCTGTCCGCCTCAGCTGACCACCGCACGCGCACCGGACCCCCCTTCAACAGAGACGTTATGGGAGCTGCCACCTGTCCAAAACCCCGGATAAACCTCCGGTAGTAATTCGCAAAACCCAAGAACTGTTGCACCTCTTTCACAGTGGTTGGGGTTTGCCAATTACGCACAGCTGACACCCGGTCAACCTCCATCTTCACCCCTGACGCAGACAACTGATAACCCAAAAAGGAGACCGACTTCTGAAAGAACAGACATTTCTCTGCCTTGACATATAGGTCATGCTCCAACAGCCTCCTCAACACTCGGCGCACCAGGGCTACATGCTCTGCTCGGGTAGAACTGGACACCAGAATATCGTCGATGTACACGACTACTCCCTGCCCCTGCATGTCCCGGAAAATCTCATCGACGAAGGATTGGAAGACTGAGGGAGCATTCATTAACCCATATGGCATGACGAGATACTCGTAATGACCGGAGGTCGTGCTAAACGCTGTCTTCCATTAATCGCCCTCTCTAATGCGCACCAAGTTATATGCGTTCCTGAGATCCAATTTTGTGAAGAACTGAGCACCGTGTAATGATTCCGTCATAGTCGCAATCAGAGGAAGTGGATAGCTGTACTTCACCGTAATCTGATTGAGACCGCGGTAATCAATACACGGGCGCAGACCTCCATCCTTTTTCTTCACAAAGAAGAAGCTCGAGGAAGCGGGTGAAGTGGAGGCCCGTATGTATCCCTGTCCTCAGAGACTCGGCGATGTAAAGTTTCCATCGCCTTCCTCTCCTCTTGAGACAAGGGATACACATGGCTCCGCGGGAGGGCTGCTCCTAACTGGAGATCTATCGCACAATCCCCCTGTCTATGAGGCGGCAGCTGCGCCGCCCTAGTCTTACTAAACACCAGTGTCAAATCCTCATACTCGGGGGGAATGTGCAGTGCAGGCATTAGATTTCGGACTTTCCACCGAGGTCGCCCCTATGGAAACACCCAGACACAGCCCCTCACACTGAGCAGACCACCCTTTAAGAGCTTTCTCTCGCCACGAAATAGTAGGATCATGGGTAATCAACCAGGGAAGCCCCAGCACCACCGGATACGCAGGAGAGTCAATCAGATAGAGCTGAATCGTCTCCTCATGACCCCCCTGCGCCTCCATCTTGAGGGGCGCCGTGACCTCCCTAATCAACCCAGATCCCTAACGGACGGCTATCTAGGGCATGTACAGGGAAAGGCTTATCAACGGGAAGGAGAGGAATCCCTAATTCTACACAGAACTGGCGATCTACAAAGTTCCCAGCTGCGCCTGAATCGACTAGCGCCTTATGCTGGGAACGAGGTGCTACCTGTGGAAAACAAACAGGCAAGGTTTATGTGAACGACAGAAAGCTCTGGGTAAGTAGGGCGCCTACTCACCTGGGAGGACCTCCCCAATGCGTGGCCCTGCCTTCACCTCCACCGGGGGACCTTCCCCCAACACCTAGCCGCGTGTGTGCCCTCCACGGCCACAGTTGGTGCAGGGGACAGCCCCCCTCGGGAGGTACTACTGCTCCTTTCTCTAGCGCCAGCACCTCCGAGCTCCATAGGGCTCGGCTCCGAGGGGTGACCGGAGAGGGTGAAATGGGCGGACCCCCATCCGGGACGTCGCACGGGTGGCGGACAGGGTTGTCCAACCGAAGGCCATGTCGACTAGTTTGTCAATACGTCAACATGGTATCCCTGCACGCCAACTTTCTTGACGTCCTCCGGAGGCTACAACGGCAGTGGGTCCTATGAGGGCCCGCCTCATTCCACCGCTGCCATCTGCAGCTAGAAGTCCGGAACTCCAGGGCAAAAATCCTGTTGCGCTTCGCATCCCCTGTCGGAGGAAGAAACAGACGCTGCCCCGCCGCTTCCCTTATGGTGGATGTCGAAACACGTCCCGGAAGCGGCGGGAGAACTTCGCATAAGTGATGGTAGCGGCGTCCATTCTCCTCCATTCGGCGTTGGCCCACTTCCAACACCGTCCTTAGCCAGTTGGAGACAGGAGATGAGGGCGGAGACGCTCTCGTGTCCCCCGAGGGCCGCCCCGGGTGTACGGTGGGCGAGGTATAGCTCAAACCTGTAAGAAGGAAAACCCTGGACACCCGTCAGCGGAGCCAGTCGTACGCCCTTGGGAGCTGAGAAGCCGAATCCCCACTGGGTTCCGGAAGGTGGACAGGAGGACTGAACCGTGGGGATGGTCCGGGGTGTGGGGCGTGGGTACCCCCGCTGCTTTCCCATCGGGGAGAGTGTTCATCACCAGATCCCAAGGCGTGCCCGAGCTGGTTAATCCGGTCCCTCCTGGGTTCCCACCGAAGACGGTACCTCCATGACCTCTGTCGGCACGGGTGCTCCTGCTGACTCCCCTGTGGGAGGTTTGGGATTCTTCAGGTGTTTAGTTGGGGTGCCGGGGGAGGGGAAACAAGCGCAGGAAAACCCCGGGCGTTCGTCAAAAAACTTTTGTAAAAAAAAAAGCAGCACCAAAAAGGCGAACAAGGAACCCAAACCGGGGGAAAAAGTTTCAAAAATTTCCACAGCACAAAACAGTGCGTAAAAAGAATAAAAACGCACACAGGCGGACTCTCGGGGGAAAAAACAAAAACGAGAGTAACGACAGACAACAGCTTGACAATGAACAATACCACCTAACACCTGCCCCCCCACACAAAAAAATAAAAGGCAAACCCCAAAAAAAAACAAAAAAGGGAACAGGTTTTTACAAAAAGGAAAAAAAAACCAAACAAACATAAACAAACGAACGGGGCCCGTTGGTTTCTCCCGGGGACCCAACCCCAAGCCAACCCCGCCCGAAAAAAGGAGGAGGACAGGGCCTCGGCCCCCAAAAAAGTGGGCAAAAAACCCCAAATCCTTAAAATCGACATTTTCCCCGAAAGGCCGCTCCGGGAAGAAAAAAAAACACTGCTTTCCCAAAAAACCCCCATAAAAAAAGGCCGAATACATTTGCCTGCACATGGGGGGCAAAGAAACGTAATTTTTTGGGGAAATGTTCCTCTGGTCTTGGAAAGAAAAAAAAATTTGAACTGGTTTTGGCCCCTAAAAGGGGCCCAAATTTTTATGTTGGGGAAAAGGGGGGCCCTTTTCAAGCCAAAAAAACAACCCTTTCCCCAAAAATTTAAACCAGGGGGGCAATCATGCTTTTGGGGTGCTTTTCTGGCAGGTGGGACTGGTCACTTTACAAAATAGATGGCATCATGAAAGGAAAAGGAATTTAAATGTGGATTTTATTGAAGCAACATCTCAAGACCTCAGTCAGGGAAATTAAAGCTTGGTCGCATATGGGTCTTTCCCAAAAGGACAAAGACCCCCCAAACATCCCTTTCCAAAAATTGTGGCCAAAAAAAAGGCTTTTAAATACAAACCAAAGTTTAAGGTATTTTTTGGAGTGGGCCATCAAAAAAAGCCCCCGACCTCAACCCTATAGAAGTTTTGGTGGGCAGAAATTTAAAAAGTGTTTGCGGGGCAAGGGGGCCTACAAACCTTACTCAGTTTTTACCAGCTTTTTGTAAAGGGGAAAGACCTAAAATTTTTTACCCAAAAGTATTGTGGGGAAGCTTGTGGGAAAGGGTAACCCCAAAAGTTTGAAACCAAGTTTAAAACCAATTTAAAGGCAACGCTTTCCTAATTTCTAATTGAAGTTTTATAAAACATTTCGGGCCCCCTGGGAATGTATTTTAAATAAAGAAAAAATTTTAAATAAAATTATTCTCCTCTACTATTATTCTGGGGCATTTTACATCTTAAAAAAAAGTGGGTGATCCTGACATAAAAAGGGGGAAATTTTACTTGGATTAAATGGGCAGGAATTTTTGAAAAAACTGAAATTTTAAATGTTTTGGCTAAAGGGGGTGTAAGTAAACCCCCCGACTTTAACTTTTAACACCAAAAACCCAACCCCCCTTTATGTTAATGCCCCTGCTTTCTCTTTAAATTTAGCGTCTTTGCTGTCGGCTTTTAAATATTTTGGGGCCCCCCCTTTCTTCACCTTTTTGCAAAAGCTGGGGGGTTTGGGAAGGGATGACGTGGGAAACAGATTCTTTTTAACCCCCTTTCTTAAAAAAAAATACAGAAAAAACCTTTCACAATTTAACCACCCCATTTAAATTTTTATTTTATTTTTATTTAGAAATTTCCTTGCTAAGCCCTACCCAAAAATTGGGAAACATTTCAATATTGTCAGCTTTCCTTTTTAGCTAAGTAGAATCACTTTAAAATTTTGCCCGCAAGAATTTTGGCTACGCCGTGAGACTGGCTTTTGAAAAAAAAAACCAAAAAATAAAACCAAAAAAACCCTAAAAAAACGAAAATTTTAAAAAAAGGAAAAAAAAAAAAGTTGGTAAAAAAAAAAAATCCCCAAAAAATCAAAAAAAAAACTTTTTCAAAAAACCCCCCGAAATTAAAAAAAATTAAAACAAAAAAACAAAAAACCCGCAAAATTTTTGTAAAAAAAAAATAAAATTTTTAATTTAGGGTTTTCTACAAAAGGGTCAAAAAAGGGAACCCCGGAGGGCAGGACATTTCCTAAGGCGCCAAAAGTTCCCCTTTCCCGTGCCGTGAAGGTTGGAGCCCCAAAAAAATTCTCAGCCCGCAGATAAAAATGATGTTTCCCTTTTTTGGGGGTTCTTAGACACTTGTGCTGTACAATTAAACCGTGGGTATAAATGCCCCAAAACCAAATTTTTTCAAAAAATGAGGTATCCCCAAAAACTCGATTGACTTAAAAACCCAAAAAACTAGTTGCAATGGGTCCACCCCCCAAAAATTTTTTAACACTGTTGCCTCTTGCCCCTTTCCGGTCTTTTTCACCGCCTTTCCAAAATAGGAGATCCGCTGCACAGGGGCCCTTTACCTTCACCC
>JAGTTL010000907.1:0-22708 GCA_036851935.1 Coregonus suidteri
AGGGTTTGTCTGAGTGAATGTACCATTATTGTTCGCATTTGTTAGTGATGTCAATATTTTCAATGTTATTTTGAAGATTCTTTGATTCGTTTTGCATTGGTTATATTGGTTTTGTGTTAAGATTCCCAAGCTGGTAAAGAAGTTGTTGCGGCTATACTGTCTCGGTCCGCGTCAACTGGCCTTCAGTGAGGACTGTTCGCGGGTGTTCATGCATATAGAGACAATTTCACGGTCGCACTACTGTTTTGAAGCTGAATGTAATGATTACAGTTTTCTTAAATGTGTTTAATATTCGACACATTCTGTTGTTTCTGTCTTTATCAATAATGTTACTATGGTGGACCAGGAATACAATTGGTTTTTGATTGAATAATCAGTGAAGACAAGGTTATTCGGGAAATTAGCACATAGTGTGTCTAAAACAATCTGTAACCTTGTACTAAATTTTTTGAGTCGTTTATATTTGCGTTGATCACTATAGGTTAGTATTAGCTCAATTATGGTGGACTCCTGCACCTTACATATAAACGTACCGTCACCCAAAGTGAGTATTAGCACCTATTTCAGTCCAATCAAGCCCTGAATAAGTAATTGGAACAAGAGAAAAGTGAAAATTTTTTTAGAAATAAAGAAAGTGCCAGACCGAAGACAATGACTTTTGTATCTGTTTCACGTTATTAAATACTGGACGATCGATGAGTCCTGAGCCGTATCATCACGGTGAGGACGCGCCCAGACTGCTCTCATCCTTCCAACACTGAGTCCAAGCCTATCAGTCGCGGTCCTGATTGTGACAGTGGAGCCCAATTTACTGGACAGGATCCATAGATGGCATCAGTGGGCTGGAAGACTGCAGTCAAACACTGGAGCTAATGTCAGCTAAAGAGGAAAGAGGATAAGAAGTTGGAAATCTGTTTCCTCGGAGGGTAAGAGCAAGGTTTCTATCTGACTAAGTTTGTTGGAACAATGAATTGAAAAAAAAAGGCAAACCGAACTCCTCTCCTTATAACATTGCATTCATTTCGGAAGTATTCAGAACCCCTTGACTTTTGACAGCGTGGGGCATTGTTACTTTACAGCCCTTATTGTATAATTGATTACGTTGTTTTTCCCTCATCAATCTACACGCAATACCCCCAAATGACAAAGCAAAAACGTGTTTTTTTTTATCAAGTTGTTGCAAGAACAACACTGAACAATGACATTTCCCTAATTTCCAGATCCCTTTACTCAGTACTTTGTTTAAGCAACCTTGGCGTGATTACAGCCAAGTCTTACATGTGTTAACGCTAGTAACCTTGGCACAGCCTGTATTTTGGGGATTTTCTCCCAATTCCTCTCTGCGATCATGGGATCTGCAGAGTAGCTTATGGTAGGAGGGCGGCAGGTAGGGGCGGCAGTTAGCTTAGTGGTAGTGAGCCGTTGTGCCAGTAGCCGACGGTCGCTGTTTCTAATCCCGAGCCGATTAGTTGAATAATCTGTCGGGCCCTTGAGCATGGCACTTAACCCTAATTAGCTCCTGTATGTCGCTCCTGGATAAGACGTCTGCTAAATGACTAATTATATTTATATTATATTAATCTATTATATTAATTATTTTATGTATTATATCCCTCTCAAGCTCTGCGGTTGGATGGGGCGCGTCGCTGCACAGCTATTTTCAGGTCTCCGGAGGTGTCGCGGGTTTGGGTTTAAGTCCCGCTCTGGCTGGGCCACTCAAGGACACTTCATAGACTTGTCCAGAGGCCACTCCTCGTTGTCTTGGCTGTGTGCTTAGGTCGGTTGTCCTGTTGGAGAGTGAAACATTCGCCCCGGTCTTGAGTCCTGAACCCGCACCTGATCATGTTTTCGTCAGGTATCTCTCTGTACTTTGCTCCAATCATCTTTCGCCTCTATCCTGCTAGGCTCCCAGTCCCTGCCGTGAACAACCTCCCTGCAGCAATATGATTCCACCATCATGTTTCATCATAAGGTTGGTGCCAGGTTTCCTCCAGACGTATGCTTGGCATTCGTGCCAAGAAGTCAATCTTGGTTTTTTTCATCAGACCAAAGAAATCTGTTTCTCATGGTCCGAGTCCTTTAGGTCCATTTTGGCAGAACTCCAATCGGGCCTGTCCAGGTGCTTTTTTGGCTAGAGGTAGTGGCCGTTAACGTCTCGGCCAATCTAAACCATAAAGGCTTGATTGGGTGGAGTGCTTAAGAGATGTTTGTCCTTCTGTATGGGGTTCTCGTGGACATTTGCCATATATGGAACTCTTGGAGCTCTGTTCAGAGTGACATCATAGTTCTTGGTGCACCCTAATATAGACAGTTTTAGTGACTTTCCAAAGTGCATCTCCAATCAATTGAATTTACCCGACAGGGTTGGACTCACAATTAAGTTTTTAGAAACGTCTCAAGGGATGATACAGAGATGGGAAACAGTGTATCCAGCCTGAGCTCAATTTCGAGTCTTCATAGAAAGGTTGTGAAGACTTATGTAAAACAAGGTATTTCTTTCTGTTTTATTTTTAATACAGCATTTTCAAACATGTCTACGAACCTGTTTTCCACTTTGTCATAATGATGTATTGTGTTGTAGATTGGGATGAGGAGTTTGTGTTTTATTTAATCATTCATAATAAGGCTGTAACTAACAAATTGTGAAAATGTCAAAGGGTCTGAATACTTTCCGAATGAAAACTGTACATAATCCAAAATGTGGACCCTAGGAAGTTTGTCCTTAAATATATATTGGTATCCCATCTGACGCTTCTGCTTTACCCTCCCATATTCCTATTAACATAGCATCAGATATTTCAAACATCATCCAATTCCTTTTCCAGATCCAATTTTTGGGGTATTATTCTACAGGATCCGTTGAGTGGGATTGCCCTTGTAACATTAGATAGCATTAAGGCTGAAATTTTACTTCTACTCTTAATAGTGCCAGGCCAGAAAGTTACACCGTTTTTCACCTGGAACATAGTAAGACTGTTTCTGCCTGCCTATTAAGGCGTTTGGCAGCCTTTGGGGGGTTGTAGTTCTTCATACTGTGGAGCTTTCATGAACCCAATCTTCCTTGTAATTACTTTCTACTGAGTTATCCAAAAAGCTTCCCTCTCCAATTCTCTCATTTTGCTCTCCTTCTCTCGATTTTCTGATTTTAATTTTATTTGAAACTGGTAACCTTATAATTGTTGGCCTCCCACTATGTGCTTGTGAAAGCCTCCCATCTGGTATGCGCTGACTTTTGGTCAGTGTTCAATGTCAATAAAACATCTATATGCAACGTCCAACGTAATGTAAGGAAGTCTGGTCCTGTAACCATCTGGGGGCTGCAAACGCCATCTTATAGTATCCCTTTTACTCAGTTTTGTATCCCTATATAATCATCACACAGTGCATGGGTCATTCAAAACAAAAGTATCATATCACACTTCCTGCTCACTTGTGAAGAAATGGAGCAGGAACGACATAAAGTAGTCTACATCACAATATGATTTAAATGTTGACGAGTAGCATAAATACTACCCTTTTACTCGTGTTCTGAGGTCCTCCAACGTTCACATAGATTTAATTCCATAATGAGGGGTGCTAATAATTCTTTCTACTCTAGCTAGTGAGAAGTGTCTAAACCATAGGATCAATCTCGATGAGGTGTCAAGATGTGCAATTAAAGAATTCCCCTGCGCATTAGGACTTTAACAGAATGGAAGGCTAGTCAATTATAAAATAACATTCTCAAAGAATTATGGGATTATCATCATTAGGACCATAAACAATTACCCAGATTAATATGGGCTCAGTCAAAAAGACTTCCCTGTGATCTAATGCTCTTCTACCAATCTTTATCAGTTTATAATAGTAGTCCACTTGAACGGGATCAGATTAGTGCATTACACCCTATAACAGACCACCATGAAATGTAGAGGAGAAGACAGGATGCTACTATCTTGCCCTTGTCATCTCTCCTGCATACCTTTAAGTACTCATCCGTCAACAAGTTGAGTTGATTGTAGGAACACAATCTATGAATGGAGTGTTTAAGCCTAAGTGGATAACCTGTTTTAAGCTGTGGATAGTTTACCAACCTCACAGACGTTCCACAAAGTACCATGGAAGTTTTTGGCATTTGAAAGTCATTTTAATCACAAAGTTACACTGGGAATCATCTATAGCAATAAAGACCATATCTACACTCTGTTTGAGTAACCACAACAGACCAGACCTTAATATTTTGTAGTGAGGAAATATATAAAGATCTGTTGAAAAACAAACATAGATAATATGCCTAACATTAAAACACTAAGACCCCCATTCAAACTGTCTCCCTAACCGAGACAACCACCGCTTCTCTCCCACCTCCCCCTAATCGTAGAGTGTAGCCTGTTGGCGAACGACTGATCCATTAAATCCATTAATCCATCTAACCTAAGCGAACTGCTAAGACAAACGTGTCTCCTGGCCTTCTCTCTGTCATTACTTCTCACATCAAAACAAAAGGCCTATTTGCAAGATGTTTTGTGAAATCTCACATCAAAGGGCCTTTTTAAGCAAGATGATATGTGAAATACACTAAGTATTTTTTTGAAACGTAGCAAAGCAATAGCTCCACACCTAAAACATACCGCTAGTTAGTGAGGTCTGTAGACTAACGTTATAACGTTACAGTAATGGGCCATAGTTTACTTGGTATTCTAGCGACAGACCCTGTTCTGTGGATCATCTACCACTATTTTGTAAGGTCCATACTGTAACGTTAACGTTAGTCTCGGGCGTTCACTAGCCTAGCGTTACTGTTTTAGTGGATCTATTCTTGCTACTTTTTCAAACAAATAAAACCTACGTGATTATTTCACAGATCATCTTGCCTAAAAAGGCCCTTTTGTTGTGTAATACACAACAATAGGCCTATGTAGCAAGATGATATGTAAATATCACGTAGTATTATGTGTGAAAAGTAGCAGAGAAAGAGCTCCACGGCTAAAAACAAGTACCCGCTAGTGCGTGAAGCCTGAGACCTAGAGCGTTAACGTTACAGTGTATGACCGTAGGCCAAATAGTGTTAGATGATCCACAAGACAGGGTTCCTGTGTTGCTAGTAGCTACCAAGTAACAAAGTATGGGCCCCTACGTAATAGCATTAAATGTATATCCCCATGATACTGTTTATGAACCCAAAAAAAGTATCAATCCAGCAGAAATGAACAGCCTAACGATGAGAAAAATATCGTTATCATTGAATATATGTGCTACGTTTACCCAAAGGCCTTTTTTTTTTTTTTTTTCTTTGCACATGATTTTAGGCTTGCACCTGAGTGTCAATCCATTTTAAGTCCCAGGATGTGATCAGAAATGGCCGTCCATCGTTCTTAAAATGGATGAAGTTTGGAACGCACCAATACGTTTTGTCTATACCTCACAAATGACAGGCTATACTTTGTACCCATAGAAATCTGAGATCAATAAAAACGGACTTGTCTTGATCCATCCACATAGCCTAGGCCCCTAAGTGGCCAGGAAACACATTGGGTACAATATGAGGAGAGGATAATAGTCCATAAGCAAGCTTTCCAGTTGTCACTGACATCACCCAATGATGTGGCGTCGACTCACCGTGCCAAAAAGCTTCTCTCTCTCTTGCTTTAACTTTTTGTTAAACAAATGCTTGATTCGCGTCAGTAGTCCTATTTGGGAATTTGATCACCTTGGTAACATACCGACATTAGTATTTTATTTTCAGCAGGATCCATTTGCTTTACGACCTGTGTTTTCCGGCGATTTGTATTATAATATTTGCTAAAAGGCCTGTTTTGGCTGCATGCTGTTAACTGACAGATTTGCCGACGACGTGTGGCAATGCCTTGGTTTTTTTTTTAGGGGCAATGACCAATTAGACAAGTCAGGACGAAATGTAGATTACTTATTGGCGAATTATTTTTTATTTCTTTCTGCACGGACACCTCCAGTACAACGACTTCCCACAGCTATTAATATTCCCCCCCCCCTATTTAGGAGATAAATGATGAAGTGCAAGAATGCTGGGAGAAGAGAGTTGCAGGCTTAAATGTCTATAGCACATCGCACAGAGAGGAGAGAGATCATAGAAAGTGAATGTCATTGTATTTCTGTGAGAGAGATACAGGCGTGCTTCTTCTCTCTCTCACCACGGGAGGCATGTCTCACGCCTTGGTCTAGGCTAACAATGGTTGGCGGGCATAACCATAAACCTGGGTACGGCCCAACTATTAAGCCACTTTCTTAGTAATATCATAGCACGTTTTTCACATTTCGTTTTTTTTTTTAGGGGGCAATGACAATTACAGAGGAATCTAAATGTAATTACTCCACTTATTTGCTTTTTTATTTAGGATTTTTGTAGCTATTGCTGAAACGAGTGGTAATATTAATTTTTTCTTGCCACAAGTGGAGGTAGGCTACCCTGATCCTGCTTGGCAAAATGGGTTCCGGAACACGAAAGAGACTATCAAAACTGAGAGGTCCCGCATAGGAGGATCCAAGCTCAAATTAAGGGATGGCACTGTCCTTTCTCATATAATGGGGTAGGACTTGCATCCCAAGGAGCCCTGAACGCACGGACGGTTGGCAAAGCGCCAAATATTTCTTATAACTAAACCAAGATAGAACCCAGCTGGTGGCGTTTTCCGCCGGTGACACAGTGGTCTAAGGCACTGCATCGGCGGTGGCGGTATCTGTAGCCACTAGATATGGCTTGGTTCGAATCCAGGCTCGTTCGTCATCCGGGGAGGCACCGCTACATTGGTAGGGAATGAGGGACTGGGCCTGGCAGGGATGTAACTCAGGTTGTAATAAGCATGCGTTTGCAGCGCTAGGGTTGTGGGTTCGATTCCCACTAAGGGTATGAAAAAAAATATATGTATGCACTCACTTAACTATAAGTCCATGCTGGATAAGATCGTCTGCTACGGATGGACTAAAATGTAAAATGAACAAGATTCATAGTGTAGAACAGAAGCCACGGGCACGAGCTTAGCGAGATCCCTAATTGGTGTGTTCGATTAGCATACATCTGCATATTTCTGTTGAGGGCACGGCCTCCTCTGTGAAGCGCTAACGTGCAAATAACTCAATTCCGCGCCTTGGTGTTCCTTCTAAATCCAACTACTGATTTAAACAATATTTGTCCACGAAACTTTAGTCCCGCTCTGTCGCATAACTGGATGGCTTAGTAATGGGAACAGAACTGTATTAAAAGAATCAGATGTTTCATCGATTAGAACATTTGCAGAATGTCGGGACAAAATCGCATCTCCTTCCATCTTCTCCACTAGGCTTTAGGCCAGTGGGCTGGTCCTCTCAGCTATCGATAAATTTGTAGTAGTGAGTGGAAACGCCAACCGGATGCTTTCACAATTATACATCAAGTGAAATATCTGTCTCCGTGTTCTGACACCTGTGGCTGACCTGTGGTATTGTGGGGGAACAGGAGTGTTCCGTGGCAGGGGCACACACCCAGTTCATTCAGTGATAAAGAAAGCCTCCAGAACTGTAATGGTTTCAAGTATTTAATATTACAGTACCAGTTGATGTCAGCATGACAAGGCGGTACGGCCGTAGCCTACTTTTTTCATCTGAATGAAGCTTACATAGAAAAACCTCTTAGTTTTTTAAAGAATCTGGCCTTTTCCGATGCTATTTCCATCCAATTCAGTTACTGGCAAGCCATTATTGAGTGTCGACTCCTCGTGCCACATATAGAGGATTCCCCCTATATGGTTATTGTGTTTGCACCCTAGTCAGGATTTTCCATCATCGTACTGGTCCTTCTAAGATTAGGCACCAGTGACCCCCCAGCTATCTTGGCCCACAACGCTTTTCTGGCACCCAGGGGCAGTGACAGAACAATAAATACATGGAATGTTATGTCATCCTCCCAAATCCTTATGCAGCATCTCATATTCCAAACATTAACTAATACTTTATAAAATACGTAATATACTTTGCTAATAGCACATTTAGACTGTCTAATATCGAAAGAACATGTCAATATCAATGCTAGGGTAACAAATCCGTTAAGGTAATTATCACGTTTTGAGTTAAGGGTTTGATGTGTTTATTTTTTATGTCCAAACTGAGTGAAACCTGGTAACTATTTTTAGGGGCCATTCATCACATAGGCTTGATTTACTTTGGGTTTTGTCTGACATGGATGTACATCATTTCCTCAAGGTGATTTTCATAAAGAATCAATTTATTTTAGATTTTCCCGTTTTGTTTTTGCATTTATTGTAGTTTTGTGTAAATTAACAGAGCTGGTAAAAAAATGTTGAGAGGGGGGGGCGTGCCACATCTGGGAAGGGTCTCAGTCACAACTGACGTTCAGTGAGGACAGTGCGGTGCATCAGAGAGACATCATTTCACGTTGGTCGCACTTACTAGTTTTGAAGCTGAATATGATGATTGTAGGTTTTCTACACATGTGTACCTAATATTCAGACAACATTCAGTTTCTTTATGTATTTATCGATATCAATGTTACTATGTGTGAAACGGAAAAAATAAAAAGGAAAAAATGTTTTTTGATTGAAATAATACAGTGCAAGTGACGCAGGTTATAATTCAGGAACATAGTACATAGTCTGCCGCCTACGCTTAAAGACAGTGACGCTTTGTAGCTAAATGTTTTGTATTTTATGCTATTTTACAGTACCTAGTCAAAAGTTTGGGACACACCTACTCATTCAAGGGTTTTTTTCTTAAGGGTTTTACTATTTTTCTACATTGTAGAATAATAGTGAAGAATCTAAAACTATGAAATAACAGACATTGGAATCATGTAGTAGACCCAAGAAATTGTTAAAAACAATCCAATATATTTTTATTTTAGAATTCCTCAAAGTAGCCAACCCTTTGCCCTTGATGACAGCTTTGTATAATCTTTAATCTACAATGATGTTGAAAATATAAAAATAAAGACAAATTCCTAGATAAATAGGTGTTCTAAAACTTTTGACTGTACCACACTGTATGTGGATTTTTGGGAAATCTGCTATATGGTTAAGTATACCGGACCTGCAAAATAATCGAATGCTTGAGCTCCTGTTCCCTCTTATAGTATGTTAGCTGCAACAGTATTGTGGAGCTCCGTGCACCTAACTATAAACATTTTTACCAAAAGTACCAGGCTCCAAGTTTGCAGTCCGGAGTCAGAAGCACTGCTAATGATCATATTAACAAGAATCACATATAATAGGTATATATAGAAAAATAAGAAGTATACCTGAACTGTCAACGACTACTTTTGTGTCTGTTTCTCTTTATTACTAGGCTAATTTACATCTAGATATTAAATCTGAGGCCGGGTAACTTCTATATGAAGACTAAACCCCGCCGTCCTCTCTCTCTTCCACCACTGAGTCGCAAACCTACAGTCAATGGTTCCAGATTTGTGACAGTGGAAAGCCCATTTTGCTAGCATGGTGAGAAGGGGAAGGGATCCGCAATGATGGCATCAGTTAAGCGGAAGTCTGCAGTCAAAGCACGCCTGGGCTGATGTCAACAGTTAAAGATGAAGAAGAGGAGGTTAGATTGGGAAGATCTGGTTTCTGCATGGTAAGCAGCAGGTTCTATCTAACTAGTTTTGTGTTATTCATCTCCAGCATGTCCCACTGTGTAGCATGACATATTTGCAGTATAACTGTATCATGCAATGGAACTTTTTCCAATGAGAAGTTAGCATATATTCTTCTCCTGTCACTTGACATGTTGACAACCAGTATTGGCAGCATTTAGTTTTTATTCGCATGGGCCTATGTGGAGTGATGGCGAGTAGAGCTGAAGAAGTGAAGTAGAGCAGAGGACTGCCAGGTTTTAAAGTTCTCTTAAATGAGTTCTGTGTATTTCCTAACCCTTGTGGATAGTGAGTGGGGGAAGATTGTGATATGTTTTCTACGTTCTCTCATTCGTGTTCTCTTTTTGGGGTTTTAGGCTGGGGTTTCTATAAAGCACTTTGTGACAAGTTCTGATTCATTCCGGGTCTTCATAAAATACATTTGATTGACAATGTGTATCATAACCAACTGGACTGGTTCTTTCTGTTTGTTAGTTCACACAGGAGACCATGTTGAGACTTCTCTACATCCAAAGAAGCAACAGCAGGTAGATCACAGAGCTAGGAGTATCTCACCGCTGCCCAGCATTGTGAGAGAGCAGTTTCTCAATTCTGTATCACATGTTAAAAATACATCTACAAATACACACAGGAGAGATAGCCCTGTACTTCATGCTCTGATTGTAGATAAAGCTGCTTCAAACACATCATTTGACTAAAAGTTCACCTGAGAACCACACACAGTAGAGACGATCATTACTTCCTGCTCTGACTGTGGGAAGAATTTCTCTCGACAGAAAGCTTAAAATTGCAACCAAAGATACACACAGGAGAGAAGCCTTGCTCTGGCTGTGGGTTTAAGAGTTTCTCTGCCGACTGGGCCTTTAAAACCAACATGTATAACCTGTAATACAGGAGAGAGCCTTACTCCTGCTCTACTGTGTGGTGCTAGTTTCTGCTCAACCCTATGCAACTTAACAACACATGAATGTATACATCACATTGGCAGAAAGCCTACCTCCTGCTCTGACTGTGGGTGCAAAGATTTCTCTCAAGACATGCAAACTTAAAGAAACATTGATCGCCAGATCAATACACATACTGGAGAGAAGCCTTACTCCTGCTCTGACTGTGTAAAATGTTTCAGCATCAACTCAGCTAAAGGTCATCGTCAGTGTGCCCACAGAGTAGAGCCTTGTTTCCTGGGGTAGCTTACTGTGGGGCATGTTGACATCTCAACTGGGACGAGCTTAAAAAAGCTAAAAACGTATACCACTATAGATACGGCCTGACTCCATTGGCATTTTAAACTGTGGGAAAGTGTTTCTCTCGTAGAAAAGCTTAAATGTGCACCAAACTGATTCACACAGGAGAGAGAACCTTACTCTTGGTCTGACTGTGTAAATTGCTTCAATCATCAGTTTGCCTGAAGAGTTCATCTGAGAACAACACGGACAGAAGAGCATCCCTACTCCCTGCTCTGACTGTGGAAGAAAGAGTTTCTCGGGGTCAACTGGTTCCACTTACAAAACACATAACGTATACATACAGGAGAGAAGCCTTACTCTGCTCTGACTGGTGTAAAATGCTTCACAACATCAACTCAGCTAAAAAGTTCATCGAGTGTTAGCACCTAAGAGAAGCCCTTACTCTTTGCTCTGACTGTGTAAAGTGGCTTCAGTGACTCATTGAAGCTAAAAGTTCATCAGAGAGCACACACACCAGTAGAGAAGCCTTACTCCTGCTCTGACTTGTGGGGCAAGTTTCTCATCAACACTGGGAGCATAGCTTAAAACAACATGAACGTATACATACTGAGAGAAGCCTTACTCCTGCTCCTGACTGTGGAAGAATTTCTCTGCGACTAGGCCATGTGCCTAAAAGACACCAAGGTAAACATCGGAAAGATAGCCTTACTTCTGCTCTGACTGTGTAAGTGTGCTTCAAAGACATCATTTGAGCTAAAAGGTCAGTCAGAGAACTACAGCAGTGAGAGAAGACTTATCACTGCACTGACTGTGAGAAACGAGATTTTTACAGATTGGGCAATTAAAAAGAAACCAACGTAATACTGTAAGAAGTGGTAGTGGGATTGGATCAGAATTAAGAAAGCATAGAACGTCAACATTGTTAATCCTATTGTTCTCACTGGAAGAACTGTGTGCAGAGAGAAAGGGAGTGGTTGTAAATGTTAGCAGCTCTTTACTTTACTGAGTCTGTGTTGATATCAACCTGGTCAGATTTGGTGTGTTTTTGTTTGTTAGCTACTGTGAAGATATTGAGATAGAGCCTTGGATTTGCCCTTAGGTTTGAATAATCCTCTGTGATGTGTCTCACAATGGAGGTCTGATGGTTGACTGGTGGTACACTGCTTCCCTCTGCAGGTGTTTTCTGTGGGAATGAGCTAGTAGACACAACAGTACACTGAGTGGACAAAACATTAGGGGACCCCTGCTCTTTCCCGATGACAGTAGCTGACTTACCAGTGAAAGCTATGATCCTTACATGATGGTAGCTTTGTGGGTGTAATTATTATGAATCCCCATTTAGCTTTCAGCAGAAAACAAGAAACTGCAGTTGCATGGGGGGCTATGGAATGAAAACACTAGACACTGGAAAAATAGAAAACCATAGCCTGGTGTCTGATGAATCCCGTTTCCTGCTGTTTCATGCTGATGGGGGAATATAGAATGTCACTTGCGAAATTATATTTTCTCCCATATTTTTTAGTACAAAACATGAAACGTGCAATTTTCACATATGTTGATGTTGGGGGTGGTCTGGAAAATGATGAACATGGAGTTGAAACATTTAAGAAATGTCCCTATAAAGGCAAAACAAGAGGGGGGTTGGTCGAAAATTGGACCAACTAACTTGTTGGAAAAGTGGCATCCTGTTGATGATGCCACTGAAGTCGTACTGGAGCTCATTCAGTAAAAGGTCATTCTACTGCCAGTGTTTGTCTATGGAGATTGCATGGACTGTTGTGTGCTCCATTTTATACACCTGTCAGGCAACGTGTGTGGCTGAAATAGCCAAAATCCACTATTTTTTAAAGTGGTGTCCACATATCTTTTTGTATATTGTAGTCTGTACTTTGCATGTTAGCTTAACATGATACTACTTAGCATGTAAATTAATGTTAAAAACAACAAATTGGAATTTGTAAAATATCATAGCCATTTCGACAAATTCGTAACATATTGAATGAATTGTAATTCGTAAACATACTATAGGGGCATCCTAGAAATGTCGTATTACATTCATGGAGGCAAATGTAATGTAAATATACATACTGTATCATACTAAATTGAGGTGGTTATGTTTTTTTTTGTAACATATGAGTACGTTTTTTCTGCGTGACACCGAAGTTGTCCCTCTGCACTTATTTCTGTGGGAATGAGCTCGGTACGTAACGCACAGCATGCTCAAGATAGAGATAGGTGTGATGAATGCAGTTTTTCACCATTATATTTGGGTGGATTCTTTTTTACTGCATGCATACTTTTGTTTACTGATACACAGGCTATGAAACGACTACATGTGTTTATTTAAATTGTCTTTTAAAACTAGATTCATTCTTGTTTGTCACTGATAAATATTTTAGGATAAAACTGTAATTAACGTAATTGATCTGGTAATAAAAAATAAACAGTCTTTCTACATTAATTTGTGCTGGTCACCATTTGTTTTTTTGGTTTTAATCTATACAGAAAAATACAATGGTTTTGTTTAATTCATGGCATTCAGAAATAATGTATGGGTGTGTCTATTTTCTAGTCCAAAACATGTCACTACCACCTTTGTCGCTGTGACATGTCACCATTGTGGAGACGAGCCAATTTGCTGGCCATCATTATTTTGCTACAATGCATACATATATGTTGTTTGCAGTATAAGTGACATACATAGTGTTCTTATTAAATAATCAGTGAAATAGAAATGGGGGAAAAGTAGTGTCATTTTAAAGTGGTTTTTATACGGTACCAAAGTCCCAGAGGGACAGCATTGCCACACAACAAATCAACGAATGACCCACTTACTATTGGGGAATGGAACCAGAGATGAAGATTGGGTTACCTTTCTCACACACCACAATAGTATTCATCTTAACAGACCCTTTCCATGCCCCCATGTGTTGGAGCTCAATATATGCAAAGGACTAGATTGAGGGTCAGAACTGTTGTGGTAATGTCCAGTTGATATGTAAATAGTCTTGTTACGGTGTAGTTACACCTACACCCCATAAAAGGAAGTGTTACCGGTAAATATGTGTTTGTAGGCACTCTGTGTGATTGATGTGGGCCATTTGAGGGTGAGTCATTGACATTTATGAACAGAAAGAGCTGTGAACTCACCTGTGATGGCCCACTGTCTACCACCAACCTTTCCTATTGTGTTTGTAAGCACCACAGCACATTTTAGGCTAAGCCATTGTTTTCCATTTACATTTAACATTTTAGGTCATTTAGCAGACGCTCTTATCAGGGAGCGACTTACAGTTTAGTGAATACAATATTTTTTTTAAATACTGGCCCCCTTGGGATCGAACCCACAACCCTGGCGTTGCAAACGCCATGCTCTATCAGACTGAGCTACATCCCTGCCGTCCATTCCTCCCCTACCCTGGACAACGCTTGGCCAGATTGTGGCGTGCACCCATGAGTCTCCCGTAGTTCGCGGCCGGCTGCAGACAGAGCCTGGATTCGAACCAGGATCTCTAGTGACACAGTTAGCACTGCGATGCAGTGCCTTATACGCACAACGGTGGATTAACCACGAGAATCAATTCCAAAGATGTGTTTAATGCATACAGTACAATGGGAGATGTTGTGTGTCAATGCCAGAAGGAGGACCAGGCAAAAAAAAAAACCCCACATCAAAAAAAACACCCCAATGCCCCAGGGCAGTGTGATTGGGTAGACCATTGCCCTGTGTGCCGGCCTTTCGGATGGGAAGGGTTAAACGGTGCCTTGACTGTGCTGCGGTCCACTAAAGATCCCATGCGTCACTTATCGTCAGAAGTAGAGGTGTTTAACCCACCCAGTGTCCTGGCTGAATTGCGCCCAATCTGGCCTCATCTACCACCATGGGCCACCTAATCATTCGTCCTAGCTTCCAATCGGCTCATTCTGATCCCCCATCCGCTCTCCACTGTAAGCTATTTCCCAGGTTTGTTGCTGTAATGAGAATGTGTTCTCAGGCTCACGTTACCTGGTAAAATACAATTACTTAAACATTAATGTGGACTGTTTCAAAATATATCTCAGTCAATGTTGTTTGCTGAGCATTTGCCTCAAAAAATAAGCATTCCTATCTGGGTTTAGCTTGGTTGAGCTTTATGAAAACAGATCTAATACAAGTGTCTATGTATGCGGATGACTCAGACACTTTACATGTCAGCTACTACGCGAGACTGAAATGACTGCAAACACTTAACAAAGAGTTGCAGTTAGTTTAAGAGTGGGTGGAAAGGAATGTTAGTCCCTCAATATTTCTAAAAACTAAAAGCATTGTAAATTTGTTGGACAAATCATTCACTACAAACCCTAAACCTCACTACATCTTGTAATAAATAAATGTGGAAATTGAGCAAGTTGAGGTGACTAAACTGCTTGGAGTAACCCTGGATTGTAAACTGTCATGGTCAAAGCATATTGATACAACAGTAGCGTGTAAGATGTGGGAGAAAGTATGTCCATAATAAAGCGCTGCTCTACCTTCTTGAACAGCAGAGACTATCAACAAACAGATTAGGTACCTACATTGCCCTAGTTTTGTGTCCAAGAACCCTGAACTACTGGTTAGGGGGCGCGAGGAGCGCGGGAGGGGGAAGGTCCGTGTGTCAGGTGACAGAAAATGACTTCTCTAACAAAATTGCAATTTGGCTTAGAACAGGGCTTTGTAATGTTTTTTAAAATTGTATGAAACTGCCTTAATTTTGCTGGACCCCAGAAAGATAGCTAATGCCCTTGGCAGGACTAATGGAATGGGTGATCCTCCATAATAATACAAGTCCCAGATGAAGCAATAAGACACTATTTCAAAGCATAGAGTGGCATGTAATGTTTGCCAGTACAATGTAATTACTAGTTGTTACACAGGATTTAGCTAGTTAAAATGAGTGTAAATCTTTAGGAGTACTTGTAATTAATGTGTACAGTACATATTACCCTCCTGACAACCTAAGCCCCTCAATTTAAAGCTTGTGGAAGTGACATCCAAGTGGAGAATTAATACACTAGTACACCACAGAGTATCTGTATAAGAAAATCATTCAGAGCACACTGTGCTGCCAATCACAATGTAAGGTGGCGACATTTTGTGCGGGTGAGGAGAGCTCGTTAGAGGATAGAGAAAGCTTGCATTGAAGATCTGGGCATCGGGGTTTATATGACCTGCATTATCTGAATTAGGCCCACAGAATTATACCTACAGAGGAGGCGGCTTCTATGAGGAACTTTGAATGTCTGAACATTCAGAGTTGGTTTTAACGTTGGACAAGAGCAGATGTTTAGCTAGCTAGCTAACAACCTTGTTTGTGCAGTGCAGGGGCACTAAGAATTAAAAACCGGTCTTACCTTTACTTTGTCGTTAATAAATCCAATGTAACGCGTGGTGACTATAGTATCCTTAACTAGCAAATTAAACATATCTCCCTAATTTCTGAATCATGCTTGTAACGTTGTCAGTAGGATACAGTAACCTATGGCTTCAGAGGAGAGGAGCAGGTAGTTTCCACATGCACACCCACTGGCAAAGTTTTTCCATTCCAGCTGGCAGGCAGAACTGGATACGTTTTTCTAGAGTGAGCTTTCCCAGCTAACGAAATTACATTCCAAGGATGTCACCAAATGTATTTTAGTCCCTACATACATAATTCATGATTACGTTATTGTGAAACGTTCCTTCTAACGAATTAATGCAATTAATTACTTAAAAATCATACAATGTGATTTTCTCTGATTTTTGTTTTAGATTTCCGTCTCTCACGTTGAATGTGTACCTATGATAAAAATTAGACCTCTACATACTTTGTAAGATAGGAAAACCGCAAAATCGGCAGTGTATCAAATACTTGTTTCTCTCCCACTGTATATACAGTGAAACATGATGTCCTTGTTGTAGGGTATTTTCAAAGACACTGGCTCTTGATGTTACTAAAAATAAAAAATTAAGAACTGTTACACTTTTTGGTCACTAATATCAAGTGTGTTCAGATCAGATGGGTGTGGTAATATCTTGTCATATCAACTGTCATTAGGTCATGATTTCATGCCGTCTCAATTTAAGACTAGTACTTGCATTAACTGTAGGCTTTTCTTCACCCACATACTTGAATGTGTGTAAAACTTACCATCAACTTGCTGATTAATGCATTCAATGACCTAGTCTGCCTAATGCAGGATCTTACCACTAGGGGCTGGTGGAAGCTGTGGCACTGTACGCTGGGCTTGTCTGGTATCATTTGTCTTTTTTTCTGGAGTGCTTTCACTTCCATCATCATCTTAACGAAGGACATACGAAAAATACTCATTTTATTTTCATCTACTTCCTGCGCATGTAATAGCACACACAATGGAATAAGAGCAGTTAAGAAATCCTCACCAGGTGGCTCTACACCGGAATCTGATTGGTTTAGTCACCGCCCTCTTCGCTTTGTTCCTCGTCCGATTCAACATTGGAGTGTGTCAACCCCCTGTTTGGCTCGTTGCTCGTGCCACAGAGTAATTGTCTGTACGTGCACGTAACATAATTGTCAGAAATAGTTTCCTATTAACACTGGCAAACCGGCTATTGAGTATTTGTAATTCACATAGTAATACGTTTCAGCCAATACATATAATACTTAAGAGGGGGAAGTTTCCTGACTCTACTGACCTGGGGTGGGTTGCACCAGTTAGACGCTAAGGTGTAGAGGAGAATAAGTTTGGACCTACCTACGCCCTACGTAATGATTTAGAAAATTGAACAAGATGCGACATGACTAGTCATTAAACACTTCCCTTGGAAACTAGTTATAGATATATACTATACGTCCTACCCCACATTACACTTAGTTTTTTACACCCTGGCGTAGCAAAAGCTATTACTTCCAACCAGGTGGTGGACACAGGCTTACGCCTGGCTTAGAACATATTCTACGTTGTAACTAGCATTTACGTGTAGGAGTATGTTTCACCTGATGCAACCTGCTCCAGAGCCACACAACCAAGCATACATGGCAATATAAACGGGAGTGGATGGACAGTCAAATATTATTTTACCAGTTGATGAAAAGATTGAAATTCTGGGTGTACTAGGCTCCCCATAATATTTTGTCAGGCCGGTCCTCCTCTCTTAAATGGCATTTCTTGGGCCAGTAGGGCAACAGGACCTGCAATATATGAGACACTGTTTTACAGTGAACTATTTTATCCATCTCTTTGCCTAAAAAGGGTAACTATTTCACTGATCAACTCACCCCATCTCTCGTTTCTCCACCCCACTGCTCTGGGTACAACTTCACATTGTTCTCTTTGACTAAATGTACAACATAATATGCTGTATGCCCTGTGCAGAAAAACAAAACACCAATTCCACACTTCAAGTCTCTTGATTTACCAGCCAGAGATAGTTTTTTGCATAACTAATACAGCTTGTGAACTTTGTCTGTCCGCTAACTGGGCTTGCTACAGGCTGTGCAAGATGGTAAGCACAACACGAGTGCACCCGTCACGCCATAGTAGCCAGAATACATCTTTATGCATTTTACCATGGCTTTTGCAGGTGCATCACATTTACAGACAAACTTTCACTTGCATGTTGTGTCTCCCCACTTCAAGCAGGTCTGGTTCTGCATCAACTCTTTAAAGCTCCAGCAAAAGTGTCATTGAGGAATTCCAGGGAGCTTGGTTTCCATGATGCCCATTGCAAGTGACAGAGAAACACTGTGGGTGGTGATAGATTGATAGAGCACAAAAGTGGCCATAACGACATATTGTTACTTTTGAACAAAGGAGAGGACCATCCAGATTAGGGATATTTTCTAAGAGATTCAAATCTCCAACCATGATTTAGGATAGATGCTTAGATGTTTCACTAGACTCCACCTTCACTTTAAATCTGACAAACTCCACATTAGACCTTGACTTCACAAAACACTTGGTGGTTTCTAGGAGAGTTCTAGCAGTGGAAGGCAAATCTGGGTGACCATTAGACTGCAGCATCTTCAGAAGTGCATCAACAGCATTGTGTTTTCACTTGGAAATCACTTATCCAGGTTGCCGCGGTCCTCTCTGAAGGTAGAATTATTTTCAACATCATCATTGTCAGATTCAGTAGAACTGGTGTCCTTCACTCTTGCTGTCAGATTTCAGTAGAACTGGGTATCTTCACTCCTTGGTGTCAGACCAGCTGATGAGACTAGATCCACTTTCATTGTCATTGACTTCCTTCTCTAACTCTACCCTTTTTTTCTTACGGTTTGGTTTTCTCATCCCATGACAATTTAATCCAATTCTCTCTTTTCTTGAAAGTACTCGACATCCGTATTAACACAGAGGATTTAACAGTCTGGAAAATGATTTAAACAATGATATGACAATGGCTCTACACATACAGTACAAAATGATGAATTGAACTGCCTTACTTGTCCCATTTAAAATGAATAACCATTTAGACACACATAGGTTATACCTTTTTTGAAGACATTTTCAATCTTTAGAAAACTAAGTAAAGAAACGGAAAGAACATGAATCTCTTCTACCCAAGACGTTATCCATAATATCCATCTTGAATCAGAAAAA
Source organism: Coregonus suidteri (assembly GCA_036851935.1). NCBI lineage: Eukaryota > Metazoa > Chordata > Actinopteri > Salmoniformes > Salmonidae > Coregonus > Coregonus suidteri. The sequence continues at coordinate 19,363 of JAGTTL010000907.1, forward strand.
ACTTAAATGAGGAAAGAGATGACTACAGCTTTCTCAGGCTATCTGACACTGCAAGGCATTTGAATAAATGTTGGTGTTATAGAACGGATAATTGCAACTTTTCATTATCTGGATTGTTTAAATTCAGTCAGCCCTTTAGTAAAAATGTATCAAGCCGTAGCATGCATTATATATTTTTACGTGCTTATGCTAGTAATAGAACCGATGTTGTTCTTCATCAGGACCTAAGAACAACGATTACTCAACCCTGTAACACAGGCTGTGGTTACACGCGGCACTATCCAGTAACGTAGCTAGGCTAAACTATCTATTAGCCAACTGGCTAATTAGCTAACTGGCAAGCTTCCTCGCTAGTTAGATGCCTGACATCATCAAAATGTCTTTATCTGGGGAGCTGGGAGTACACTAGTTACTTGGTTTAAATAGTACACAACCGGATAACTTACCTTTCGTAAAACTTCCAGAGGTGAACGTTGTTCGGTCAAGTCCGAGTCAATGGCGTTCTTTCGCTGTTCAGCTGTGTTGGTTTTCACTTTTACCAATTTAGTACGGTAGGTGTTTCTTTCTGGCTCCAGCCTCAGTATTGTTAGTTGCCACACCTGTAATATTCATATGTGTCCAGCATACTTAATTGTTATTGGATGCTTATACTGTCATATCATACTGTGCTATGATTGGTTAAGACCACCCAGGTGGTGTGAGGTCATTCTAAGATGATCATGGCCAGAGACACATGGACATGCAATTTATAGCTGAGTTAATAATGAGCTACGTTTATAAATATCCTGTCGTCCTGCATTTTATTATTTTTTGTACCAAGCATACAAAACAGACATGGTGTCAGAGTAAAAGGACTAAAATATGGATTTTGCTGGAGTTCCTTCACCTCGAATGGATTGGGGGTCCTACAAATCTACCCGATGCATGGCGTAAGTTCAAACAGCATGTGGAGCTGATGTTTCACCCGGGTCCTCTGAAGGAAAGGAGGAGAAGAGGAAAAGTGCAGCTAACCTGCTCCTCTGGATCGGTGAAAAGGGAGAGACATTTACAACACATGGACACTTACCGAGGCTGAATCAAAGGTACTGAAAATATAGCTACGATCGTTTTGAAGCTAGTATGTTTGTGCCAAAGACCAATACAATTTTCGCTAGGTAGCAAATTCCATGAGAAAGTACAAGGCGCTAGCGAATCGTTTGAACAGTTTGTCACTGAGCTGCGTCTGCTTGTGAAAGACTGGTGATTATGCAAACAAGGATGAGATGGTCGGGGACCGTATTGTATTTGGAATACACTCATCACCGCGAGTGAGAGAAAAACTTTTTGAATGTTGGATCAGAGTTAACGCTGGACAAAGCTATCGACATAACCAGATCTCACGAGCTAGCACAGGTTCAGATGAAAACCATTTCAGGCGGCAGCACGAGCGCATCACGTGAACAAGCAGTGCAAGCAGTCAGGCAGACATCAAAGCACACCTCCAGTGCCCAGAGAGCATGTTTCAGAGCGGAGACAGACAGAACTCCAAAACAGAGCGAACACAGACTCCAAACGCCCCAAAACATGTGGATATTGTGCATACAAAGTGCATGGCGAACAGGGGAATTGCCCCAGCTAAAGGCACACAGTGTACTAAATGTGGAAAATGGGATCACTTTGCAAAAGTGTGCAGAGTTTTACCGTGGAAAAACAGTATATACAGTGAGTGAAGATGAAATGTCAATCAAAGAGTCAAATGCTGATGAACTGTTTATTGATTCAGTGAACAGAAAAGTCCAGATATCAGAGACAGAAAAGCAGCCTTTGCCTGACATATATACCAATCGAGGTATACCAAACCTTTTTTGATATACTAAGAGGACCGTTTTAGCAGCAGTTTTAACCACTCCTATGTAAATGGTAGATTATCTGACACTCAAGAAGAAGGGGGGATTCTGATCTCATTATTACTGAAACAGGATACAAGTGGAAATATAAAGATCCAGTCCATTTACAAAATTGGAGGCCCCTTACACTTCAGTGTTGTGATGCAAAAATCCTAGCAAAATGTATAGCGCATAGAATTAAAAAGGTATTGTCGGATATTATTCATTCTAATCAGACAGGTTTTTTACATGGAAGATACATTGGAGATAATATGAGGCAAGTATTGGAAACATAGAACACTATGGAAAATATGGGAAACCAGGCCTGCTATTCATAGCAGACTTCGAAAAGGCCTTTGATAAAGTTCGACTGGAATTTATAGTATACAATGCCTGGAGCATTTCAATTTTGGAGAATCTCTTATAAAATGGGTAACAATCATGTATAGTAACCTATGTGTAAATAGTAAATAATGGCTATTTCTCAGAACGTTTCAACTGTCAAGAGGAGTGAAACAAGGTTGTCCACTATCGGCATTCTATTTATTGTGGCCATCGAGATGTTAGCTATTAAAATCAGATCCAATAATAATATCAGAAGGATTAGAAATACAGGGCTTAACAAACAAAGGTGTCATTGTACACTGATGATTCATGTTTTCTTTTAAATCCACAACTAGAATCCCTCCACAGCCTCATAGAGGATCTAGATACATTTTCTAACCTCTCTGGATTAAACCAAATTATGAACAAATGTACTATAGTTACGTATTGGGATCACTAAAAAATACAATTTTTTACATTACCATGTAGTTTACCAATAAAATGTCTGATGGTGATGTGGATATACTCGGAATACATATCCCAAAGGAAATAAATGATCTCACTTCAATCAATTTTAATAGAAAGTTAGCAAAAATAGATAGATCTTACTACCATGGAAAGGAAAATACCTGTCAATTTGTGGAAAATCACCCTGATTAACTCTTAGTAGTATTCCCAGTTTACCTATTTGCTTATGGTCTTGCCTACGCCTAGCAAACAGTTTTTTTAATTTATATGAGAAAAAAATATTCAATTTTATTTGGAACGGCAAGCCAGACAAAATTAAAAGAGCATATTTATATAATGAATATGAATTCGGAGGACAGAAATTATTAAATATTAAAGCATTAGACCTATCACTAAAATCTTCAGTCATCCAAAAGTTATAACTTAAATCCGAACTGGTTCTCAAGCGAATTGGTGAGATGGTCTCACCCACTGTTTCAAGAAAGGCCGTTTTTCCTTTATCTCCAGATTTACAACCTCTCACTTTTTCAGGTTATTTGAAAAGGAAATATCTCCAAATGTCACTATTTCTAAAACAAAGAAAATTACAACCAAATAATTGCAGCCTTACCGGGAAAGTGAAAAGAAATTTTAAGGGGAGAAAGTAAAGGGAAATTGTCTGTCGGGCCCTTTCTTAAAAAACTTTTTAA
>JAGTTL010000908.1:0-22700 GCA_036851935.1 Coregonus suidteri
GAGAAATAAAACAGTCCCCTGAGCTCATTTAAAGTCTAATGAAAAGGGTCTGAATCTTATGTAATGTTTTCTGTTTAATTTTTTTATACTTTGAAAAAATTTCTAAGACCTTTTTTCACTTTGTCTTTGGGGGTATAGTGTGTAATTGCTGGGATTTTTTAAATTTTTATCCATTTGAAAAAGGTGAAATGTACAAATGTGGAAGCAGTCAGGGGGTCTAAAAGCTTTCTGAGGTATGTATGTCATATTAGGGGTTGCTTGTTTGATTATGACAGGGGATCTTTAAATCTAAAAAATGAAACTGACCAGTGAGTAAGTACGTAGGAAAATGCTTGAAAGTATACTTAAGTATTTTTTTTTTCGGTATCTGTATTTTAAAATTTACTTTTTATTTTTTGAAACTTTTATTTTACTTCACTCTTTCCTAAAAAATTTAGTCTTTTTTCAAAAAATTTTCCCGACCCCAAAAGTACTCAAAGGGTCAATTTCACACACATAAGAGCATCCCGGGTAAAAACCCTACTGCCTCTGATCTGGCGAACTCACAAAACCATTCTTCGTTTGAAAATTATTTTGGGAGGGTTGGAGCTGCCCTGGCTTCTGAAAATAAAAAAAAACAGGAAATGGTGCGTCTGGTTTGTTTACTAAGAATTTGAAATGACTTAACTTTTCCTTTTGATCTTAGTAATTTGGCATTACTTTACTTTGAAAATAGAATTTTTAAAAACAAAATCTTTTAACTTTTACTCAATGGATTTGACTGGGTGATTTCCTTTTACTTGGTTTTTTTTTGGGGGGTCTTTACTTTTACTAAAGTATCAATGGGTTTTTCCACCCTGGGGATGACGCAAGATAGGGTTCCAAAACCGTAAAAAGCCTTCTTTGCTTCTGGGACTATTAGCTAGTTTTTTAAAAAATAAAGGGGAAAAAATAATCAACAATTTACTGTTGTAAACTTAAAACGATAAGCGGGGTTTTTCTAGAAAAAAAATTTCCCACATCGGGTAGACAGACTGTACCGGCCCTTTGTACGGTCTGGGTTTCCCTATTTCTTTCTGTTGGCTAGATATCGTTCTAAATGTAAACTCTGGGCCCGTGGACATTCAAATTTCTACCAGTCCATTTCCCCAAAACTCCCTCCCTTCCCTTTTTCAGGTGGCTTTGGCGTTTCGTCTCACTGGCCTTTTTGCCTGTCCCCCTGGGCCCGGGGATCTTTAAAGTTGACCAGGGTGGTATGCTAGTTGTATTTCTATGTTTTTGTTTTAGTTTTGTTTTTTCTATTTGGCCAGGGGGGGTTCCCAATAGAGGGAGCTGATTTTCGTTGTCTCTGATTGGGAAACCTACTTAGGCACCTTTTTGCACTAGTTAATTGGGGGATTTTTGTTCTTTTAGGGTTTTGGGGTTGGTAAACCTTTTAACTTCACGTATCTTTTGTTTTTTTTGTTATTGTATAAGTACTCTTTAAAAAGGGGTTACGCATATCACGCGGGCCCCTTTGGGTTCCGCTTTTTTTAAAGCGTGCCCAGAAATCCCACCAAAAAAAGGACCAAGCAGCGTTTTTTCAGGAGCAAAACCCCGGGGAAAGGACTGGAGAAGTTGGCGAATTTTTTTCCCAGTGGCAATGGGGGTCTTGGGAAGACTTGTCGCGGGGGAAAGGGGGGCCCCGGGGAAAAATTTAAGGCCCCTGGCGAGAGGGGGGTTTTTTCGGCGCCAACCGTGCCGCCCGTCGGACGGCGAGGGGCCCAAACCCCAAAAATTTTTTTTGGGGGGGGCCCCGGCTGGACGACGGGGCTCTGGAGGCAGCTCAGGCAAATTTTTGTGGACAAAGGAAAGAGGACCCCACCGGGTTTTGGGGGCCCTTTTTTCCCATGAGGGGAAGGAGAGTGTAGGCACGGCGGGGGGTACTGGGTGTGTTCCCAAGTCCGGCCCGGCCCTTCCTGATCCCCCAAAAGGCCGGGTGGGGGGTTTTTTCCCAGTAGGGCCCCGGGGCCCTGTTCCTGCCCCCTCGCACCAACCCCTGTGGTGCGCGTCCCCCACCCCGGGTCCGGCCTTTTCCCTTTGCCCCCCAGCCCAACCCAGGGGTTTGCCGTCGTCACCCCCGGTTCCCCCTTTTTCCCCCTGCTCCCCGCCCCAAAGCCGGGGTTTGCGCGTCCCCAAAACCCCCCCCCGGCCCGGCCTTTTCCCTCCCCCCGCACCAACCAGGGTGCGGGGTCCCCAGCCCGGTCCGGCCTTTTTCCGCTCCCCGCCCCCGGGCCTTTGGTGCGCGTCGCCCCCCGGTCCCCCTTTTCCCTGCTCCCCGCCCCCAAAACCCAGTGGTGCCCGGGGCCACCCGGGTTTCCGGGCCTTTCCTGCTCCCCGCCCCAAAGCCTGGGGTCGCGTCGCCGCCCGGCCCCGGCCCCTTTTTCCTGCTCCCCGCACCAAGCAGGGTTTGGCCGTCGCCACCCCACCCGGGCCTTTTCCTGCCCCCCGGCCCCAAACCTGGGGTTTTTGCGTCGCCAGCCCGGCCCGGGCCCTTTTCCTGCTCCCCCGCCCAACCCATTGGTGGCGCTGCCACCCCCGGTCCGGCCTGTTCCTCCCTCCCCAGCCAACCCAAAGGGGTGCGCGTCTCACCCGGTCCGGCCCTTCCCTGCTCCCCGCCCCAAAGGGCCAGTGGTGTTTTTCGTCAGCCCGGTCTGGCCCTTTCCCTGCTCCCCGCACCAACCCAGTGGTGCGGGGTCGTCACCCGGCCCCGGCCCTTTCCCTTTGCCCCCCCCCCAAACCCATTGGGGGCGTGTCGTCCCCCGGTCTGGCCCTTTTCCTGCTCCCCGCCCCAATGGGGGGTTTGGCGCTTTCGTCAGCCCGGGGGGGGGGGCCCCGGGTTCCTCCCTCCCCGCACCAAGCCAGTGGTGCGCGTCGTAAAGCCCGGTCCACCCGTTCCTCCCCCCCCACCAATCCGTTTTGCGCGTCGTCGCCCGGCCCCGGGCCCGTTCCTGCTCCCCGCACCAAGCCAGGGGTTCGCGTCGTCACCCCGGCACACCCCCGCGGGCTCCACACCGAGCCTGAGCAACCCGCTCCCCCGGGTGTCCAGTCCGCCCCGGGCCGGGGGACCAGACCGGGGCGCAAAACAGGGGGGTGCGGAGAGTTTTTTGGTCACCCCCGGGACCCGGTCCGCCTCCGGGGGGATGCCCACCCTTCCCCCCCCTTTTTTGTGTTTTTTTGGGGGGGGCCCGCATTTCCCCCGCTTTGGGGGGGGGGGGGGGGGAAAACGGGTTCCGCCCTGGTTTTTGGGGCCCTTTTTAAATGTTGGGGCCGGGGTTTGTGTAGTGCCCTATGTTGTATTTTTTTCCTATTTTTTTGTTCTTTTCGTTTTTTCTATTTTGGCCCCCAGGGGGGTTCCCAATAGAGGAGCGGGATTCCGTTGTCTCTGTTTGGGGAAACCCATTCTTGGGGCGGGCCTTTTGGGCACTAGTTAATTGTGGGATCTTGTTCTGTTGGGTTTTGGTGTTGGTGAACCTGTGCTTCAGGGTATCGTTTTTTTGTTTTTTTATTGTAAAAGGGAACTCATTAAAAGTGTCGCTATACCTGCCCCTTTGGGTTCCCGTTCTTATGACATGGGAAACATAGCCACGGGCCTTCATCCCCTCATTCCTTTGGGTTTTGGTCTTTTTTTATTAAAAAACCCTGGTTCACACCCCCTCTCGTCCCGTAAAAGTATTCCTCTGCCCCCCTTGCCCTTTGTGTGTGTTTGGGGTTTAAATTGGGGGGGTTCCTATAGCTGGGGGAGCTATTTTGTCTTTTTGTACCCGCGGGGTATACACCCCTTTTTTCCCTTTTTTCTCCTGCGCCGTAATACCGCACTAATTTTTTAACGCTTGCTGCGTACCCGCTGTTTTAAACCAAAAAAAACCATTTATTCTGTGATTTCCCCTCCTGGGGCCTGCCCCGCCCAAAATTTCCCCCGCCACAATAACACACACCCAAACCATGGAGTGCCAAGGAGACGGGAAATATGCCTGGAGTCTTTGGAGCGTGTCCGGGAGCTTCCCCCATCTAGCCAGTTTGGGAAAGTGATGGATCGGGTTTTTTCCAGGTCGTCCAAACCTGGAGGGGGAGAGGACCCGGCCCTTCGGCCCAGCTAAACGCCTCCGCCACCCCCACCCCCGCACCCAGGGGGGATTCACCTATCCCGACCGAGGAGAAATGAGGGGAACAGCTGCTCGCTGCCAGGGTTCCCTCCTGCAGTTTGACCTCTATTTTTCTACCATCAACCCGGCCCCATCAGCGGGGAAGGTATCCCCCCTCGTCTCATGCCTCTCAGAGAAAGCCCGGGGAGTGGGCCCCCCCGGCCCTGGTGTGAAGGAGGGACCTTTGGGACAACCGGGGGTTGGGCCCGCCTCTTCCGGGAAATTTCTTCGATCACCCCCCCCAAGTAAGAAGGCGGGCGACGGCTGGTCCATGCAGGAGGACCGTGCAGGACTTTCCCCGGGAGTTTGAACTCAAAGCGGCTGGGTTTCCGGGGGGAAACGAGGGGGCCCCCTCTCGCCGCTTCCGGGGGCGGGCCTGCGAGAGGGGTCCAAAGGGGAGCTACCTCCCGGGGATACCACTTGATTTTAAACCCCACTGGGGGACATGGCCATCCGGTTGGAAAAACCTGCGGGTTTCCCAAGAGGACGCCCTTAAAGGGGGCCTCCCCGTTTCCCCCCCTTCCCAACCCGATTACGTTCTGATGGACTGGGTGGTGCCGACCCGGGGAAAGAAGAACGCCGTTCCCCCGTGTCCTTTTGGGGCCCAAGAGAGGACATTCTGCTGCAGGGTTTCGTCAGGGGTTTCTTTGGGTCTGGAGGCAAAGGCAGGGAAACTCTCGCTTTCACCCCAGGTAGCGAAAACCAACTCTTCAACCCCTCTGCTGGGGAACTTCCCATACACGTCCCCTTCCCCTGATTACACTTTAATTCCCCAGGTAAGGCCGTCATTCAGGCGCAGCGGGGAAAATTTCCCTGGACAGGTTTTTTATAAAGTCTTTTACTTTGGGCCCCCTACCCTTCCATTGCCCATAAAGCACTTGACAGTCGACCAAAAGGGTCAGTTTATTTTTGGGGGGTTTTACAGCCCCAGTCACGATGATTATGCGGAGCCCCATAAAACAAATCACCTTTTTTATTATTGAGTCCCCTGATTTCCCTTTGGGGTTGGGTTTTCCCCCGGGCCCTCGCACAAACACACCCCATTTTTTCCCAGGGTCCGCGGGGGTTTCTAAATGGGGGTCGCGGATGCCCAAGGGTTAGGTGTCCTAGGGGTTTTCCCGGGGTTTCCCCCGGACACAAACCCCCCACCGTGCGCTTTCCCCCCGAAAACCTCATTTGGGCGCACTTTTTTTCCAAACGAAAGGCCCGCCCAAAATTTACACCCCTTTTGGGGGGGGGATTGCGCGAAAAACCCCCGGTTGGGACGTTTGGTGCCTCTCAGGAGTCAGTGTATCCCCTCCATTTTTCGCCCCCCTTTCCTCAAAGGTTTTTTTTTTGTGAAGAAAAAAGGCGGGGGGTCACCCCTTACATTGATTCCGGGCACTTAACCCAAACTCCCATTAAACTACCAACCCTCAAACCCCTCATCCCCTTTTATGGGAATAAATGCAGGGGGCGCGCTTTTTTCAAAAAATTTAATCTCCCGGAGTCCCGTACAAGCGGGTCCCTTCCCGGGAAGGGGGCCCGGTGGAAGCCCGCATTCGCACAACCACGGGGCTTTCGAATCCCTGGTGTGCCGTACGGGTTGATAAATGCTCCATCTTCCTTCCATTTTCCCTTTGTAAACCGGGTGTTTGGGGGACAGGGTTTGGGTTCGCGGTGTGGGGGGTCTACTTTAAATAAATTCTGGTGTTTTTCCCTACGCCGCCGGCATGTGTCCCGGGTTTCGCAGAGTGCGGGGCCCCTTTTGGGCTGACCTGAAATGCCAGGGCAAAAAAATTTGTCTGTTCTTCCACAGTCCGTCTCCTTCCTTGGATACCCATCACCCCCTCGGTGTGGAATAGAGGGAACTGCTTTTCAGCCGTGCGTATTTGGCCGACCCCCCAACCAGGAAAAGGAGGTCACGCTTTATTGGGGGGGGGGGGGGGCCCAATTACATCTGGGTTTTATGGGGGTTTTGGAAAGGTCATAGCTCCCATAAACCTCTCTTTTTAAGGGGGGGCCCGCCCGGGGCTCCGAGGGTCAAATGAATGACGGGGTTTTTCAAAACCCTGAGGGCTCTGTTCACCTCACCCCCTTTTCTGGCCCATCCCATCCATCTTTAAACCTTTCGTAAGGGGAGGGGGATGCGTCCAAAGGTAGGGATAGGTGCTGTCCTATCCCAACGCTCGGGCCCGCCCCCCAAAATTCCGCCCCTTTCCTTCTTCTTTTAAGAACCGGGCCCCGGGGGGGCAGAATAGGGGCGTTGGTTCGGGACCTGCGGGCTTTTTGTAGAGCCTGACCGCGTGGAGGCACTGCTCGGGGGGGCGAAAAAACCCTTTTCCCCTCGTCTGTCCTACCACCGTCCCTGGTTACACCCGGGCAGGGGAGGAGGCTGAACCCTCGCCGGCCCGGGTGGGCCTTGTTCTTCACCCGGGTTTTGGATTTAACGGGTTCATACATACCGGGGCTAAGAACGTGAGGCGGGACGCGCTGTAAACTCTGACACACAGAAAGGGCCCATAGCCCTAAAACCCCCATATCCCGGCCTCCTCCCTTGGGGCCCCGGGTAGTTTTGGACGAAACCCATAAAGGGTTACGCACAGAGCCATCTAAAAACCCCCCGGGGCCCGTTTGGGTTTGGGGTACATCCCGTCTCTTGTCGTGCCGTTTTTCTTTTGGGGCCAAACACACTCTTCCCTCCTCTGGTCACCCGGTATCGGCCGGGTAAGCGGGTTTCCCCTAAACCGGGAAGTACGGGGGCCTTTCCTTTGGCTGGGGACGTGAGGGTGTATGTCCCCTCCTGCTCTTTGTGGCCCAGTTTAAAGGGCACCTAGGCACCTCCCGGTGGGAAAAAACCCCCCCCCCCATCAAACAATCCAAAATATACACACATAACAAAAAAAACAACATACTAAAATACATACATACATAAAATACATACTACTACATACATACTTTCCATACATCATACTCCATACACCCAAACCCCCCCCAAAAAACCCCACACAAAACCCCACAAAACATGTTCTTATCAATACCCACCCTTTGCTGGGGCAGGCCCCATTTTTTCTCTATGGGCTGTTCTCAAAATTATCCTCCCAAGCCTTTTTAAACCCCCCTTCCCCTTGGGGGAAAAGGGTCTCCTGTTTTTGGGTTTCATCTTTTTTGGCACTTCGGGCTTGTTTTAATTACAAAAACCCAATACCCCTGTTGCTGGGCAAATTGCACCCTATAAAAACCCCATTTGTTTAAACCTCTAAGTTCTAGCCCTACTAATAGCCCATACATTTTGTTTAACTGGGGGGGTGACTTTTATTTATATTTTCCCCACACATTTCTTTATCAATCCACCCCTTTGGGGGAAAAATTTCCCCACACTTTTAAAAATCTTCTTAAAAAAATGAAACACAAAACAAGGCATACAATTTGGGTTTTGCATATAATGATCACTCGTATGAATCACACATAAAATAATTTGTTTTTCTGCTACAAAATTTTATTTTCCCCAAAAACCCCCTTTTCCTTGTTGGGTTTTTTCACTATAATTTTTCTTGAAAAATGTTACTAAACAAAAAATTGTCTCATTAAATTCGGTTTTAATCGGTTTTTAAATCGTTGCCCCTTTTCCACAAGCGGGGGATAAAAGTCTTTTTTTTCCATGGGCCCTGAGTGGGGGGTGGGCCCATTTTCTCACCATCTGCTGGGCTTTGCTTCTCCAACGCCTTGCCCCCCAAACCCTCTGACCCGGGGAATAAACAAAATCCACAAAGAAAAAGCAAAACCCTACGCTATACCCTGCACCCAAAATATTTTGCAACTTATTTTTTTCCTTTTACCAAACTTTATAAACCCCTCCAGCCCAATTATGTTTCACCCCCCATTTTCTCACCCTCTTCAAAAAATGCAGTGAGACCTCCCCATTCTTTTAGTTACTGAAACCATCGGGGCTGTATTTTTTGGGGAAAAACCATACAAAAATGACCTCCACCTTTTTGAAACCCCTCGCCCTTCTTTTGTTTAAAAGGTATTCGAGACCCAAACCCTATTCTCCCATTCATGATTGAGGGGGCGGATATTTGGGGTCTAAATTTTTCCCTTTACTTCATCCCTTGTTGTTTTGAAATAGATTTTTAATCCAGCCCACTTTTTATTAATTGTAACCCCCCCAAAAAACTTTTTTTTAAACCCCCTTCTCCAATTTGATCTGCGTTTTCGCATTATTTTGGTCTATCATTGAAAATTTTCCGGGGTCAGGGTTTAATTGGGTGTTTAAACGTTCTTTTTTTTAAGGGGGAAATTTTTTAATATCAGAAAAATTTGAGGTTTGGTTTGACCCCAAAATCATCACAAAAGGAACAGGGTCTGAGGCATGGTGCATTTAAAAAGGGGTTTTTGACCCCCCTGTTGAACAGGAAAAAATTGGGTTTAAACCCAAACCCCTAGCTGGGGTATTTTTCATCCACTTACCAGAAGTTCTCATTTAAAATTCCTTCTATTTCCCCCTTGGGTTTCTTTCCTGCATGGGGAAATTTCTTCTCCCCCTTGGTGGTTTAGTGTTTATTTAGGATTCCTTCTGGGGGGCCTTTCCAAAGGGGTTAGACTATTTTTTGATACCTCGGGTGATAACTTTGGGGATCTCCCTGCTTTTCCCTGTCTCGGGGGGGAAAATTTCTTTTCCCTCTCCAAAAAAATTTGACCCCTCACACTGTATCTGCCCCGAAAATCATCACCCCAAAACCAATAGTTCCTTGCTATGTCTCTTGCAAAATTGGTTTTTTAAACCTTATAAACCATTTTTTAAACATTCATCGGGGTTTTTTTAAATTCCCCTCGGGGGCTGCGTCCATCCCATTCTCATAGTATTTGAGTTTTCTCTCATTTTTTTAAAGTGGGAAATTTTGCAAAATTGGGTGCGGGACCAAGTTTTTTGCTAGGATAAAAATTTCTTGTAAAGGTTTTAAATGTAATAAAATGGAAATCCGGGTTATAGTAAAAACCCTACACTAAAACTCTGACTTTATTCGCATAAAATTTTATAATGAGGGAAAAATAGGATACCCTTTTTTTTAAAATTTATTTAGATTATTTTATATATATATTCTTTTATACGGGGGGGGGGAAAAAAGATTTAGCCCGTCACCCAATTTGGGGCATTTTCTCCCACTTAAAAAATGAGAGGGCCCCTGTAATTTTCATCATGGGTTCACGTCAACTTGACAGACTTTTTGAGAAAAAAAATTCCAAAAACCCACTTGTGGATTTTTAATGAATTTATTTGAAAATTTATGGGGGAAAAAAATTTTTGGTCCCCTAAAAACAAGAAAGATTTCGGGCTCTCACCCCCTGAAACCCTTCTTCTTTAAGGTTTCCTTTTTCCCCTCCATCTTTCCCCCTGTTTTAAATGGCACCTGTTTGAACTTTTTTATCAGTATAGAAGACCCTGCCCCCACAACCTCAAACAGTCCACTCCAAACTCCCTAGGCCAAGACCAAAGAGCGGTCAAAGGACACCAAAAAAAAAATTTTAGATCTGCACCGGGGTGGGAAACTGAATTTTCAATAGGAAAGGGGCAGTTTGGGTTTTTGAAAAAATCATCTGGGGGAGGCAATTTGGGAAAATGGAAGAAAATACAGACCGATAACCCCTCGATCGGGGGCTCCACGCAAATCTCACCCCCTGGGGTAAAATGTCACAAAACGGTGGCAAATCCCAGAACCACCCGGGGGGGCCCATTTAATGACCTGCAGAGAGCTGGGACCAAGTAAAAAAGCTTACCATCAGGAAAACACTACCGCCAGGGACCCAAACCCGCGGGGGCCAGAAATGTCCCCCCCCTTTAAGCCGTACTGTCCCCGGCCCGTCCCGAAGTTTGCTTTGAGTGGGATTTGGGTATCCAAGAGGTTGGGAGAAAAGTCATATGGTCAATGAAAACCAAAAAAGAAATTTTTTGGGAAAAACCAAATCGTCGTGTTTGGAGGACAAAAAATGCTGGGGGTTTTCATCCAAAAAACACCATAAACCCACTTTGAACGGGGGGGGGAAAAATCATTCTTTGGGGGTGTTTTTTTTGCAAAGGGGCCAACAAGGTCCTGTAAAGGAAAAAATTTTAAAGGGGGCGTGATATTTTAGTGAAAAACCCCCTTCCTCCAAAGGGGTTGAAAATGAAATTTTCTGGGTCCCCCACATGACAAAGAAACCCCAAAAACCCCCGCCCGGCCAAAGAAGGAGTTGGGTTGTAAGAACATTTTTAAGGGCCCGGGGTGGGCCCAGCTAGCTCCCAGATCTCCCCAACCCCCGAAAATTTTTTGGGGGGGTTGAAAATCTGTGTTGCCCCGAAACCCCAAAACTCACTGCTCTAAAGGGATCTGCATGGAGGAATGGGGCCCAAAAAACCAGCAACGTGTGTGAAACCCGTGAAGACTTTTCGAAAAATTTTAAACCCTTTTCTTGCCAACAAAGGGTATTAAAAAAATATTGAAATTTTGTTATTGACCAATACTTATTTTTCCCCCATAAATTTTCAAATAAATTTTTTAAAAAACCACAAAGTTATTTTCTGGATATTTTTTTTTTCATTTTTGTCTGTCATAGTTGCGTGTACCTATGATTAAATTTTCAGGCCTCTCTCTCTTAAGGGGGGAGAACTTGCACAATTGGGGGCTTACTAAAACTTTTTTTTCCCCCCTTTATATAATTTCCGCATACAAAAAGGGGGAAATTTAAAAAATTTTTAATTTTTTCCTTATGGGAGCATTTCTCGTAGGATTGGCCCCCTTTTTTTTTCCCCCATGTTCCAAATTCCCTTTATCCTGTCTTTTTTACGGTATGAAAAGTATGAAATCCCTACGGGAAATCGCTCCGGATAAGGGGCGTCTGCTAAAAACAAACAAGAAATTTGGAAAAGTCTGTTTTTCCCCCTAATTTTTTCCGTCCCCTTCTTAAAAGCATATTTCACTATTTGGGCCCAAAAAAATCCCTTACTTTTGTGTAATAAGGGAGGGGATATTTTGTTCCCAGGCATCTCAAAAAAAAAAAAAAATTTATCGGGTTTTTTCCCTCTGTCCCTGAAAATATCTTTTAGGGTTTCCCCCAATTCCTGGAAAAAATTTTAAAAAACTCCCCCTCAGAACCACGGATAACTCCCCTTTTTAAAATTTACTAACCTTAAAAAACAAATGTCCCGATTTTAAATGATTTTAAAACCCCAAAAGCGACAACTACACCAAGCCAGAGAAATTTTTTCAGGTTTTATTTACAAAGTTTCAAAATTTTCCGGTTTCCAATATAGGGGGGGAAGGGGAAGCCAGGGTTTCAGGGAAAGGGGGAAAAGATCCAGGTCAGGGGAGGTGTGGTACCCCTAAGTTTCCCAAATGTCCGTGGTGAGTCCAAAGGGGGGTCCGGTAGTGGGAAAACAGGAGGTGGTTTGGCAGGGGTGAAGCGAGGGAGGAGTCGGTTTTTAAAAATTTGGGACAGGAGAAAATTTAAATTTGAAAAGGGCCAAACACAAAGAGCGGAAAAAAAAACCGGGTTTTAGTCCCAAAAGCGGACTTTCCCTGGGCCCTCTTTATATGATCTGACATGGGGTTTTGGGGAAAAATTTTTTTTTTACCGGGTCTTTTAAAAGGGTGAGGTGATTATGGTGAATTACAGCGCTGGAACCCCGATCCCGCACACCCCGCTTCACCCCTGCTCAAGGACGAGAGGGGGGGGATGCAAGAGACTACCCAGCAGGGAGTAGGCCTAAAAAGTACCCCCTCCGTTACGGAACCCACCCGGCGGCCGACAAGGGGTTTTTCAGGATGTAAACCCAGAAACTCACGGGCCAAACAGGGGCCCCAAAGAAACCCGGGGGACCCAGGAACCTTCCTCAGGACCCCTAAAACCCCCCCTCCACCATTTACTTGGGAAACCCCGACCCCCCCCGGCGAAAATCCAGAAGTCGCCGGAAAAAGTGTAGACCCCCAAACCCCCAACCCCCGATCCTGGGCGGAGGGGGGGGACCAGAGGGCGGGCCCAGAGGCTAACCCACAGCTTAATCTGGGAAAAATGAAAGGTGGGAAAGAACCCTAGGAGGGAGGAAGCTGTAGCTTAAACCCCGCAGGGGTTAACCTGACAGTATCTTTAAAAGGGGCCTATAAAAAGAGGCCCCCTCTTTTTAAAACCCCTTTTAATGGGAAGGGCCGTGACTTAAGCCATCCTCTTTACCAGGAGAGTAAACCCGGGGGCCTGGTAAAAGGTGACGGGTTGGGGTTGCCTCTGCATGTACGCCCAAGCTCGGGACAGAGCTACCCTGGGCCCTTTCCCCAGACCTTGAAACGCGGGGCATGTGGGACTGCACCCCAGGGGACCGCCGTTCCCCCTCTTTAGAAGGGAAAAGGGGTGGGGGTTTATAACCCAAAAGCCCCAGAAAAGGGGGAAAAAACCCGAGGAACGTTGTCAAGGTGTTTAAACATATTTTCCCCCCAGGGGGCATGGAGCTCCATGACCCGGGTTTGACCCTTGACACAGCGGAGACCCGGGCCCCCCATCTCCTGGTTCGCTCCCTCGGCTTCCCGTTTTTTTTTGGGGGGGGGGTGAATCCGAGGCAGGGTGGAATTTTGATGCCCAAAACTTTACAGAAAGCTTTCCATACCTGGGAGACCCGGGGGCCCCGTTCGAACATAAACCGTGGGTAGAACCCTGAGAGCGGAACCATTTTCCCAACCAAAATATCCGCCGTCTCTCTGGCGTGGGGGTTTTTGGTGGGCCCAAAAAATTGCGAAATTAGAAAAAAAAAGTCAATCCCCAGTAATAATGACATTCCCTTTTCCCAAAAGGGGGGAAATCCGTGACAAAAACCATGCTGTGCGACCAGGGGCCGGGTTTGGGGAAGGTGAGGTCGTAGATGAAACCCCCCCCTGGCCTGGTGGAGTTCTTACTTCGTGCCATCCGTACAAGCAGCAATGAAGGCTCCCGGGGTCCCCCTCCTCGTGGGCCCCCAGAACTTTTTTTTCGCACAAAATTCCAAAGGGGCCGCGAAACTCCGGTTCGGGAAAAGGGGGAAAGAAATGACCCCCTGAAGTCCTGGGAGCGAGCAGACTCAGGGGCAAAAAACCGGTTTTGGGGAACCCCCCCCCCCGGGTCACTTGATGATGTTGAGCCCGTCTAACAAACCCTTTCCCATGTCAATGTGATGGCCCCCAAAACTGCAGGTAGGGGGCAAAATTTGGGGGAGGGGTTTCTACCATATCAAAAGCCGAATGAAAACGGACAGGGCTTTAGCTTGACGTTGCGTGACCCAGGGGCGGGAAGACAAAACAAATTTAATCTCCAAAAAATAGTGCCCACCTGGGTTTACGGGGGGTTTAGCTGCTTCCTGAAAAAAAATGGGGTTGCCAATTCTTATGATCTGTCCAAACGATGAAAAGGGGTTTTTCCGCCCCCTCCAAAAATGTCGTCAATCCTTTGAGAGCCAGCTTAAAAAGGGGCAGTTCCATTGCCCAAAATCATAATTCCTCTCTTTCTGGAAAAAATTTCCTTGAAAGAAAACCCCGGGGTGCAGTTTGTTATCTTTAGGAAAAACGTTGTTACAAAACCGGGACCTACCCCCGTGTCGGGTGCACCACCCCACGACAAACTGGCGTCGGGTCCCGGCTGCATCAGATGGGAAACGGGGCGAAGCGTGTTTTTAGTTCCTTTTGAAAGCTGATTTTGGGCCCCCTTTATTCCAAGCAACGGTTCCCTGAATTTAAGGTTTAGAGCGGGTTGGGGCCGCAATGCTGCCCGTGTCCCCTTTATGAAAACCCCCTTTAGAATTTGCAAAACCCCCCAATTTGTTGAAGTTGTTTTGGGGGTGGAGGGGGCCTTTTTCCGTCCGTGCCCGCAAGGGTCTTAGCTGGGTCCCCCCGCAAAACCCCCCCCTGAGCTATGATGTAAACCCAAAAAAAAAGGGGCTCGAAAACATGAATTCACATTTTTCCTCTTCACAAAAAGTTTTTTTCTCCAAAAACCCCTTTGGGAACACCTGGCGCCATCAGTTCATGTTCCCCGGGAGGACTCTGAGAAAATCAAAATATCATCCCGTTTTAAAAAAACAAAAAACCCTTCACTGTCCCCCCAAAACATCATTTTACTGGGCCTGAAAACCCCAGGGGCATTGGCAACCCCAAAAAGGGTAACTAGATCTCAAAAAGTCCCAAGGGGGTGTTTGAAAGGGATTTTTCCATTCATCACCTTTACGAATGCGCCCGGTATACCATTTTGTAGATCCAGTTTGGGAAAAAATAGTTTCCACCTGAAAAGGGGAAAAACAAATTAAATTAAAGGCAGAGAATATTTGTTTTTTTAATGGTGATGTTTAAATCCCGGAAAACAAAACCGGGTCTGAGGGGGCTTATCCCCTTTTTAGGCAAAAAAAGAATCCCCTCCACAGGTGGGCGGGAAGGGCGAAAAATACCTTCCCCAAAGGAGTCCCGAATTGTTTCTCCATAGCCCCGTCCCGGGGGGGAGAGATTTGGCGATGCTGGGGGGCGGGGGTCCTGGCTGGGGTCAATTTGGGGCATCGTAAAGGGCCCTGAGGAGGAAAAGAATAGCTTGTGTTTGAGAAAACGGAAAGCCAGGTCTTTATTCACTCAGGGACAAAACAGGGAAAAATCCATGGACTCCATTTTGGGGGTTGAAAGGGACGTGCTTTGGAAAGGGGGCGGCAAACAAAACAATTTTTCCCTGACAAATGTGCTCCCCTGAAAAAATTTTTACCTGTCACCCAATCAATGTTGGATTTGTTTCCCTTTTGAGCCAGGGGAGACCGGACCAGGGGGGGCTGTGGGCAAATCGATTTAATTTAATTTTAAATTTTTTCCTGATGATTTCCCCGACCTCTGAGACCAACCCGGGAAAAGTCTGATGAGTATTTCGGGCCAAAAAATTTTCCATTTAGACCCCTTTGCCTGCAGCGGGCAGTCCTAGGAAAATTTTCCAATCCATTTGTTTGGGGCCCCCTCTTCCAAAAAACTTTCAAGGCAAAAAGAGTCAACCCGCACTAACGGGGAATTCTGGGGCTGCCCCCTGGGGGGATGCCTTGGGGGCAGAAAGCGGGAGAAGAGGAAGAATCCCTGCTTTTCTCACCAAAACTTCTCCCAATAAAAATGAGCCGGCCCTTTTTCCCGGGCGAACTGGGGAGGAAGGAAAGAAAAGACCCGCTTCTCCCCCAAAACAGGCCCGACCCAGCCTGAATCGGGTGTGCAGTCCCCCTGAGGACAACCTACCACCCACCCCCATGGGGTCGGGTTCCGTGCCCCTCGTTCGTCGGGGGGAAAACGGGTTTCTCCCCTAGGGAAAATGCGGGGAGGATTTTTTTTGACGACCGCCCGGGTTTTCTTTTGGAAATAAAACTCCTTTTCCCCCGGCCTCCGAATCCGATTATCCAACCCATGGTGAGGGAAAAAATTATCCCCCCTTTGGGATTCATCTATGGGCACCCTTCATATTTTAAAGTCTCAGACCCAAAAAATTTATGAACCCCTCCTTGTAACCTTTGTCATTCCCCCAATTTCCCCGCCCCTAAAATCCAAAATCCACTGGGCCCTCTCCCCCACTGCACCCCCTGCCCAAAAAGAAACAAAACCTTTTTGCAGCCTCCTTGCCCCCCTACGGGTGGGCAACAACCTTCCTCATTCCTTGGGGAAGGGGAACGTGCGTTGCAAAAAATCCGACTGACTCCCCCCAGACCGCGGGTCCCCAGGCAAAGAGCGGGAACCGCTAGTAAGGGTTTTTTAAAGGGAGGGGAATACGGGCCCCTTTCTGAGGGGTAGTGAGGGCTGTTTTTTCAAACACTAAAGACATTAGTCCAAAAAAACCCCACAGGTTCCCATGTTCCCCCTCATAGCGCTCTGGGCGGAAAAAAAAGGCCCCCTGATCTGGGCGGGAAAGGGGGGGAAAACAGGTGGAGCAGGAAAAGGGGCGTTTTATGCCATGGCCCCCAAGGGGGGCATTATTAAAATTGGGGAATTTGGGGAACACTTTATTGTGAGTTTAAATTTAACCTGGGTTTAAACAAACACCTGCGTTTTTCAGCAATAGTCTAACAGGGGAAACATGTTGGGCCAAATAAAATTCCCTGATTGGGTTGGGAGGGCCCCAAATTTTAGTGCAACCCGGGGTTGGGGATCCGAGCTACTGGCTCTGGGTTTATGTTGGGGGTTTAATCATACTGGGCATGATTTAAATGGATTTGAACCCAATGCGAAACTACCCAAACCCGAGGGTTTAACAGGTTTAATTTCAATTTTTCAATTGTCCAGGTTCCAATAAAAGGGGAAAGCCAAATCCGGTTCAGGAGGGGACCAAAATTCCCGGGCGGCAGGGGTGGTACCGTAAAGGGCCTAGTGTCCCCGGGTTTAGTCCCAAAAAGGGGTTCCCGGGAGTGGAAAGCGGGTGGTGGTGGCAGGAGTGGCGGGGGCAGAGTCAGGTTCCAAAATTTTGGGACAGAAAGTAAAAAGAAAAAGGGCCCAAAAAAAATAAGCGAAAAAACGCACCCACGGGGCGTCTTGACTATGTCTGACGTTAGTTCAAATTTTACCGGGGCTTAAAAGGCTAGGTATTTGGTGAATACTGCAGCTGGAAACCCCCGGGGGCCCCCCGCACAAACCAAATTTTACTCCTGCCCTTTAAAGGGCAGACAGAGGGGAGGGGGAGAGCGAGAGAGGCTACCTTTCAAACGTAAGGGCCCAAAACAAACCCAAAAAACCCTTTCCGGTAATCTACTGATTTAAAACCCGTTTTCATTTAAATTTTTTAAAAAAATTTAAAACCCCCCGAAAATTTTACTACGGCCCTCAGCCCAATAGTAAAAAAGTCTCCCTTATTCCCAAAGTGAACTGTCCTGCATAAATCACTGTTTTTAAAAAACAAAATATTCAGAAAAATCCCTTCCCTTACCCTCTGCTTTGGTTTTCTAAATCCTGGCATTTGTAAAATTTTATCCACACACCACCAAACGGGTACAACTTGCATTTCCATAAATGAAAAAAGGGAAATTTTAATTTCCAAATTTTTGCTTAAACAAAGCAAAATTTAAAATTTCTCATCACCCAAATTTTTATTACTTTTTTTAACAAGGAAAACCCCCTACGATCTCCCACCCCTCTCTAAATGTTTCCCCGGGAATTTAATTGGCTCTCCAATTCCCAAATTTTCCCAAGAACCCATCCGTGGATTTTGGGTGTCTGATCTCCCCTTCTCTTTTTCCCAAAACGTGTCCTCTTTCCCCTTTGGGTCCCCTTTCCCTGTTTTCCTCCTTTTGCTGGCTCCCTTTTCCCAGGACAAAATTTTGGGGTTTCCCTTTTTCTCTTTAAAATTTCCCCTTTACTTTGGGGCCCTATTCCCCTTCCACGCGGCCCTGGGGGGTTGTCTAGTGAAAAAACCTTTTAGTGCTAAAAGTTCTTTCGGGGTTTTTGATAGTGCTTTTCCCCATTGATTGAATCTGGCCCCCGGGTTTGGGGTTTTACCCAAAAGTACAGTGTAGGTCTTTTGGGGGGGTTTTTGTGGGCCTGTACCACAATCATTAGCAAGTTCCTTTAAAGGTTTTTGGGGAAAAATTTTAAATTATTCCCCCCCTTAACAAATCTTGACTATCCCCAAAATGGTTTTCCCCCTTTCCCCCAGACCCCAAATTTCCTCGCTTGTGTGCTTTCATTTCCCCCCTCAGTGGGAGTGACGGCCCCCAAATTTAAATTTTGTCATTACATCACTTTTCCCCTTTAAAATTTTCCGGGCACCGCTTAGATACAGGACGGGGACGGTTTTCCTCCCTCCTGATTGGGGGCTTTTTTTAGGTTTAAATTGGGGGTGATAACCTTTTTCCCCAAAATTTATGACCCGGAAGGGGGATTTGCCTATGGGGGGGGGGGGGGTTTTTCCCCATCTCCTCCTCCTTTGGGTTTGGGCTGTTTTCACAGATTGCTGTCCTGCAAGCCCCTGTATCGCATAGGAATTTTTTTTTCTTACCCTTACTGTCAGGGCCCAAAAAGGGTTTTTTGTTCCTGTTGAAGTGCTAGGGCAAATTTGCCAATTCCAAAAACCCCCCACAACTTGGATCAATGGGCTCCTCAGTCT
This sequence comes from Coregonus suidteri, assembly GCA_036851935.1. Classification (NCBI taxonomy): domain Eukaryota; kingdom Metazoa; phylum Chordata; class Actinopteri; order Salmoniformes; family Salmonidae; genus Coregonus; species Coregonus suidteri. Next base: position 18,240 of record JAGTTL010000908.1, read on the forward strand.
CCTCCTCAAATAGAATCTACTCCCCCCCCTCTTGGGGGAGTCACCCGCCTCATTTTTCCCCTTTTTCATTGTCAAAGCCGGGGGGGGGGACTGTAAAGGGTTCTCTCCCTTTCCTCCCCTTATCCTTCTTGCCCTTTTTCCCTTTTTGTCTGCGTGGGAGGGTTTTTTCCCGTCTTGCCCCATTTTTTCCCCGGGGCTCCCCCCTCTGGCGAAGTGCCCTCCCTTGTTATTTTTTAGACTTATTCCCCCCCCCCCTTTCAAACGGGTAAAAAGTAACCCGCACTTGCGTATTTTTTCCATCTATATTGAATTCAAGTCCTTTATCATATCCAATTTTTTTTATAGACATTTTCTCTGCAAAACCCCTTTGGCCGTAATAAAAAAAATGAATACCCGGGAAACGTTTCAAACCTCGGGGTTTACATTCCCAAACCCGATACTCCCCGTAGTATCCCCTTCCAGCAACACATACCACAATAAATTTCCTCATAAAAAAAAGATTTATTTACTCTTTTGGGGATTAAAATGACAAAAAAATCCCCCTACTATTTACATGGTCTTTTCGTCTTACCCTCTGATCAAAATGACTTTTCCCTTAAAGGAAAACCCCATTGGGTTTGTACAATATTATAACTTATGTCTTTAAACCCCTTACTTCTGGTCAGTTTATTCAGAAAAACCCAAATTTTAAATATGTTCACCCAGACATGTTACTTTTTGGGTGAGCAATTTAATATATAGTTATTTTTCCAATTATTATTTTTGAAATCTCTAGCCTCTCATTCACAAAAATCCACAATCATTAAAAAATCTCATTTAATTTACTCATTTAGCAAACGCTGTTACCCAAGCGACTTAAAAATTGGGGTGCTTTAATTTTGATAGAAAGGGGAAAACCATTTTTTTTCTTCTTTTTTTTTTTTATGGGGGGGGGGGTAAAGGTTCTTTTACTTTCCCGGGATTCCTTAAAGAGGTAGGGTTTAAGTATCTCCTTTAGGTGGTGAGTGACTCCGCTGCCCTGGCGTCGTGGGGGAGCTTGTTCCCCCTTTGGGTGCCAGAGCGCAAATATTTTTGTTTTGGGCTGAGGGGGAAACGTGCTTCTGTGAGTGGGGGAGCACGGCCCCGAGGGGATGAAGAGTGCCCTTTGGGTGTAGGTTAAAGAGCCTGAGGTAAGGAGGTGCCTTTTCCCCCCACACTCCGTAGGCAACATGGTCTTGTATAGATGCGGCCTAAAACGGAACCCAGTGGGGTTTTGCGGAGGGGCGGGTGACATGGAGAATTTGGGGAAAGGTCGAACAAAAACGGGCTGCGGTTTTTCTAAAGTTGTGGGGGTTTAAAATGGCACGGCAGGGACCCGCCAACATAGTTGCAGTATCCAGGGGGAGAGACAATGCCTGGATTGGGACCTGTGCAGCTTTTTTTTAGGTAGGGTCGTACTCTGCGAATGGTAGACATAACCCTGCGGATGGGTCACTTTTTTGATGTTAGCAAAACCGGGATGTTGTCCGGGTCCCCAAAGGGGCCCTTTGAATTTGGGGAGGAGGACACGGAGTTGTAAAACCGTAATGGTGAGTCATGGAGCGGGCGCCCTTCCCCAGGGAGGAAAGAGCTCCGTCTTGCCGGGGTTCAGCTTAAGGGGTGACCGACATCCACACTGTATGTCGCCAGACTGCAGAGATGCATTCGCCACTAGTTTCAGAAGGGGGAAAGGAGAAAAGAATTGGTTCGTCTGCGTAGCAATGATGGAGAGAAAAATTTGGGGAATTTCGAGCCAAGTGACTTGGTGATAGAAGAATGGGAGAGGGCCTAAACTGCCCCCGGGGGCACCCTGGTGAGAGCCTGGTGCGGGAACAGATTCTCGCCACACCCGGTAAAAACCTGAGGTAGGAGAAACCCAAAGAGTGGCAGCCCCGGGAGATCCCAAACTCGGAGAGGGTGGGAAGAGGATCTGAGGGTCACAGTAAAAAGGGCAGGGGATGGGTTTAAAGGGGTAAGAGCAAGAGAGAGAGTTAGCTATAGCATTTTGAAGCCTCCGGACACAGAAAAGCGTCTCAGTTGAATACCAGTTTGAACCTGATGGTTTGGTTAAAAAGGTCTCTGAGAGAGTAGCAGGAGATTTTGGCTAAAACGGCCCTAAAGATTTTTTGGAGGAAAGAAAGAAGGGATCTGGCGTAGTTGTTGACTCGGGGGGAGGTGAGGTTTTTTTGAGGAGGGTGAAACTCTCGCTCCTTAAAGAGGGAAAGGGGACAGGGCCCCGCAGAAAGGATGATTGAGCGAGGTGAGGTAAGGGAAAGGTCTTGGAAATGGTCTGGAGAAGAGGAGGGGAAGGGGTTTCAAGGGGGGCGGGTTTTGGGGGGCGGCCGGGCCGTCCAAGCGCAAGTTTCATCGGAAAAGGAGGGGAGAAAAAAGTCAAAGCATAGGTAGGGCAGTGTAGCGACAACGGGTCATTTGACTTAAAAAATGAGGATCGGTGTCGTCAACCTTCTTTTAAAAATGGTTGAGAGTCATCCACAGAGGGGGGAGGGGGAGGGGGAGAGGGGAAAATTCAGGGGGGGAGGAAAATGGAAAGAGCTTTTTGGGGTTAGGGGCAGGGGCTTGAAATTTAGAGTGGTGAAAAAGTGGTTTAGCAGGGGAAACAGGGGAAGAAAATGTAAAAGGAGGGGTGAAAGTGACATCCGCAGGGATCTATTTTCCCCTTTCCATCGGTCCCGGGAGCCCCCTTCTGTGAGCTCACAAAGTCGTCAGCCACGGAGCGGAGGGGAGGACCCAGCCGGGCCCGGGGGGATAGGGACATAGAGAGTCCCAAAAAAGCAGAAAAGGGGGGAGGGAGGGGTTTAGGAGGGGAAAACCAGGAAAATAGGGGGAGAGGATTTAGCAGGGGAAAAAGTGTAGGATGGAAGAGGAGAGAGTAGCGGGAGAGAGAGAGTAAAAGGGTTTCGACGGGACTTACCCCCTGAAATAGGGGCGAGTGAGTATGTTGGAGGGAGCGGGAGAAAGGATACAAGTAGTGGGCGGAGACTTGGGGGGAGTTGCAGTGAGATTTAGAAAACACTTAGAAAGGAGGTCAGCGTATTGCCTGCCCTTTTGAGTGGGGGGAGGTGAGAGGGTGAGGTCCCAAAAAGGGGGGAAAAAGGGGTGGAAAAAAAAGGCGAGAGAAAAGAGTCAAGGGGAACTAGGGGGGGTTAAATCACCCGAAATTGAGGGGTGAGCCTCCCCAGGAAAAAACTTACAAGGGGCAAACTCATTGATGAAACCCTTTAAAGGGGAAACCGGAGGGCGTAAATGCAAGGATGTTAAACTTTATGGTATGACTTTACAGCATGAATTTAAATGGGGGATAGACGAGGGCCAGGAGAAAAAGAGAGAATGACTTTTTGGAAAATGGGGAAACCTGTGCCACGCCCCCGCCGCCAATCTCTCGGGGGATGCGAAACAATGGTTAATGGGAAAAAGGGGAGTAGGAGTAGCAGTGTTTTTTTGTTGGGAATCATGTTTCCGCAGGGCAAAAAGTCGGGGGTGGAGGACTGGGTGAGTAACTCTGCCTTGTGGCCACAACGGCAGTTCCCGAGGCTGCCAGAGACCTGGAATTCCACACTTCGCTTTCCCAATTACAAACAATACCTGTTGCTGGGGAAAAATGCATCATTAAACACTTTTATTAAATCTCTAAGTTCTGTCTACTAAAGTCAAATTATTATTTAAAATGAGGGGTTTACATTTAGTCATATCTTCTCACACTTTCTTTATCATCTTTCCCCTCTTCGGGTAAAACCCCTCCTGGTTTTGTGACCGCTTTTCTAAAGCCTGCCCCCTCTTTCTGCCCGTCTCCCCCTGGCCCTGCAAACGCGGGAAACCCTGTTTACTCACGTCTTCTGGCCTACAGGTTGCCAGAGGACCTGTGTCTGACCGGGGTCCCCATTTTACATCGTCTGGAAGGCGTCTGGAAAGTCTGGGGCTCGGTCAGCCCGACTTCGGTTTCACCCCGAGTCTAAAGGGCAGGGGGATGGGTAATCAGGATGTGGCGGGGAGTGGTCGGGGTTTTTGCCATGGGGGGCCCAAAATGCCCCGAACTTCCGCCCTCCTCCACTAAAACCCATCTCAAATTATCAGCCGCCTGGCACCGTGGATCAGAGCCGACGAAGCTCCCGCGGTTGGATGACTGGTTTCGGGAGCGGAGGAGCGTGGAACGTGCCCCGTCCCCTCCCGGCCCGTGCATGCCAGAAAAGGGCCAAAGCTGACCGCACCGCAGGAGGGCCCCGTCTTTGTACCGGATGATCGGAATCTGCCCCCCCGCCTCCCGCCAGAAGGAGGCTGTGGTTTGTGGGGCGTTTTTAAAATCCGAGGAGAGTAAACAAGGTTAGTGTAGGTTACTACTCCCTCCCGATTTCCGTTTAAAACCCCGTTTCAGGCTCTCCTCAGGCCCGGGGGTGGCTGGTCCCTCCAAGTCTGAGGTGCGGGGGT
>JAGTTL010000909.1:0-22688 GCA_036851935.1 Coregonus suidteri
AAGCTATGCATGAACCCCCTCTAGTCCCCCTATTTCGGCAGATATTTAAAAAACCTTTCATAAACGCCCCAAACCCGTTAAAATAACACAGGGGGTCTTGATAATACTATGAAAAGGGCAGATTTTTTTTTCCCAACACTTAGTGTTTACAAAATGACTATTCCCGGGGGGAAATCATTTTTTTTTTTTAATCCCCCCTCGGCTACTCTCGCCCCGCCCACCATCCCCCGTAAACATCCTCTTTTGTTTTCCCACCTGCCATTTTTTTTTTAAACTTTGCTGTGATGCCCAAAAACATGCTTTTTAAACCTTTCTAGTCGCATATATCCCAGACAAAATTAAAGATCAATTTTTTTCTAAGATTTTTTTCTGTTTTTTGATTGCTATATGGTTTTTCCAAACCCCCAGAAACTGCTTTTTTCAAGGGAAAATTTTAAAATGAATATTGGGTTTTTTTAAAAAACCATTCCTTTTGCCCCTATAATTATATTTTTAAACAAAAATTTTCCCTTTTTAAATATTAGTAGAAAATCTTTTCATAAATGGCACCATGCGGGGTTTTCTAAAAGGGAAACCTTTTTTGGTTCGGGGAAGAAGAACCTCAAATTTTTCTGATTAAAAAAACCCTATAAAATTTTATTAGAACTTTAGTGGTTCCTTTATAAAGAAAGCTAAACCCCCTTTTTTGGGTTTAAAAACGGAGTGAAGAGTGTGTTGATTTGAGGGAAAATATTGTCAAATTCCGCTTGAAACAATGATCGGGAAAAATAAAAACAATAAGGGGTTTTTTCATGACAACATATTGACAATAAATAAAAGTGGATAATGATTGTGTCCCTGCAAAACTTCTATAGATGGTTTGGGGTGTATGTTTTAAAAAAAGTGTGGTATGCTGGAAAGATTTTTTTGTTTGTGGGGGGTGTGGGGTGTGGGGTGTGTGTGTGTGTGTGTGTGGGGGTGTGTGTGTGTGTGTGTGTGTGTTTGTTTTGTGTGTGTGTGGGTGTGTGCTGGTGAGACAAAAAACCTATCCAACCCAAAAATTTCAGGATCAAACATTTTTCCAAATTTCCCCTATATACTTTTGCTTTTCAAAAATTATCCAAAAATCTATTAAATTTAAAATTCCCTTTGAACAACAATATTTTACAAGCACATAAAGGGACCCCTAAGCAATATTTCTGAGCACAAAAACAAACGTGGAAAAAAATTGTGGATATACGTTTAGAAATAAATACTTATAATTCTTAAAAAACATTCATTGTCATTCACCTCTAGATTTGGGTGTCATGTCCCCCAGAGAGATTTGTTTTAGAGCAGGGACCCCCTCTCTCTCTCCCAGAGAGGACTCATTTTAGAGGCAGAGCCCCCCTCCTCAGCTCTCCCAAGAGAGACTCATTTTAGAGCACTGACCCTAAACAGAGATCCAACATAGTGTTTGGTTTGTGGTTTAACATCAGTTGACCAACTAATATTGTTAAGGTCATGTGGTTCTATTTTATTCAGTATCTCTGTGAGAAATAAAAACATTTAATTAACAGACACTGTAGCCAAACAGTCAGGTGATTAATGCGAAATCACATCAACATGTAGTTTTAGTGACCAGGTAGCTTAGGGGGTAAGAGCATTTGTGTGCCCATAATCAGAAAGGGTCGGATGTTTCTAATCACCAAGACAGGAATAGAGTGAAAAATGTCTGTAGATATGCCCTGTAGCCAAGGCTCACTTAACTCGTAATGGCTCATGGTAAATGGCGCTCTGGATAAGAGCGTCTGATAAATGACTAATAAATGTATAATGTCATGACTGATTATTGTTAACCTTTCTCCATGTGTAGTGGAAACTAATAATAATAATAGTAATAATAATAATAATAATGGGGGATTTGATGGAAGTTACAATCTATCTGAAATATTAAAGCGGATCTAAAAACTAAAATAAAATAAAATAAAAATGATAATATGTCTCACTTTCTCTTGTAATAATTTATCACTCATTCTAGGTGTGTGTGCTTTGTTCAACAAGTCTGCTATTAAATTATGTTATTATTTTGGGATTTAATTCAATTCATAATATCAATGTTAAGAAAAGTACGTTCAGGTTTCATACCAAATTAACAGGACCGTAGGAGCTCATTGTTTAATTTTTGAAAAAACAAACAAATGTTCTGTATATTCTGAAAGATGATTCAGAACTATGATACATAACATTTTTACAAATTATAAAATATAACGAATTCGAATATACGAATCCTATATATACGAGATATGAACAACAATATGTTTTTGAAATCTGGACTTTGCCTACGCCCAGTTAGTTAGCGCCACGCTTTGTATGATTGAACTGTCACGTCCTTGTTCCCAGGTGAAAGGACTGTTAGATCTGAGTGTTTTTACTGTCGATATTCTACTATAACTATATTGGATAACACACCATATATTTTAATTTCCCTACACACTTTACAATAATCCCTCTTGGAAGATTTCTTACTCCGGTTGTGTAGCCTGTATTTCACAACCAGAACATGTCAAGTCATTGAGATATTTTCGTTGTGCTGAGAGAGCGCCTTCTGATGACAAGTGGCTCTGTATCTGTTGTTCTAGGTACAGTTGATCTTTGGTATGCAATAATATCTGGTCAAAGTCTCAGTGGCACAACACTATAGTAATTATCATTAAACAGAACAGTAGTTTAACCTTTGGCAGTATAAGGCCATGGCAGATCTATTAAAATGTAGAATCATTATGATGGATCCTAGTTTCAACATATCTCTAATATGACATTGAACCATAAAGTGGAGGGTCCCAAATTATTGACTCTCCCGTGTGATAAAGATGAGTTAAAAATGACTGTATAAAATAAATAATTCTAATACTGAGCTATAATTGTATGCCAAAAAAATGGAAATTTAAATGATTTACTATAAATTGCTAAGAGAAATTGCCTCAGAGAAAGAGATTTTGTTCAACAAAAAATATAAAAAAAACCTCAAAAAAGGTAGGGGTCAAATTTTGACACTCCCTTTCAATACCTACCCTTGTGAGGAATAACGGCACTGGGAGCCTTTATCCCAGTAAAAAAATTTATGAGATGGAGTACACTTTGGGTCCCGAGTGATTTGTTTATTAGGACCTTCTCCATACAGAATCTTCCAAAATGGCCAACTACAGGAAGGTAAAGGTACAACTCAAACACACAATAAAGAAACAAATCTCCCTAACTGACGGGAGCTTGAATCTTAGTCATTACCCACCGGCCTCTTACTACTAACATATCCCAATGTATACATTATACCAACATCATACATTAAAATAATCCCTGGTTAGGATCCTTACTACGATCCCAATGCTATACATTTACTACAAACATCATACATAATATAATTCCCTGGTAGGTGATCCTTTACTACTATCCCAATGTTTTATACATTCTACCAACTATCATACATAATATAATCCCTTGGTAAGGACCTTACTACTCACTATCCCAATGTATACATTCTACCAACATCATACATAAATAATCACCTGGTAGGATCCTTACTACTATCCAATGTATAACATTCTACCAACATCATACATAAATTAATCCCTTGGTTTAGGATCCTTGTCTACTATAAATACATTCTACCAACATCATACATCCAATAATCCCTTGGTAGGATCCTTACTACTATCCCAATGTATACATTCTACCAACATCATACATAAATAATCCCTAGGTAGGATCCTCTTACTACTATCCCAATGTATACATTCTACCAAATCATAACATAAATAATCCCTGGTAAGGATCCTTACTACTATCCCAAATGTATACATTCTACCAACATCATACATAAATAATCCCTGGTAGGATCCTTACTACTATCCCAATGTATACATTTCTACCAACATCATACATAAATAATCCCTGGTAGGATCCTTACTACTATCCCAATGTATACATTCTACCAACATCATACATAAATAAATCCCTGGTAGGATCCTTACTACTGTACATCATTCTAACAACATTCATACATAAATAACCACTGCGTAGGATCCCTACTACGTAATCTCCAACATTCCCTACAGCCAACATCAGTGACATAAATAATCCCTGGTAGGATGTGAGCTTACTACTATCCCAATGTATACATTCTACCAACATCATACATCGAATAATCCCTGGCTAGGATCCTACTACTATCCCTAATGTGATACAATTCTTACCAACATCATCACATAAATAATCCCTGGTAGGATCCTTACTACTTCCCAAATGTTTATATATTTGTACCAACATCATACATGGTAATAATCAGCTGGTTAGGATCCGTAAGTACTAGCCCATCACTTATCCAGGCAACTAACTGCAGTAAAGTAATCCCTGGTTAGGATCATGTGGAGCACAGATAACGAAAGGCATGTTAGTTACCAATGACAATCATAACATATCAGCTGACCTGTAGGATCCTACTACTATATCCAATGTATACATTCTACCATACATCATACGATAAATAATCCCCGAAGGATAGGAAATGTTAAAATTCTTACTAACATCCATAAATGCATACATTCTACCAATAATACATATGGCGTCTATATAAATATATAACCCTGGTAGGATCCTTACTACTGATCCCAATGTGTATACATTCTACCAACTATCATACATTAATAATCCCTGGTAGGATCCTTTATACTACTATCCCAATTTATACATTCTACCAACAATACATACATAAATAATGATCATGCGTAGGATCCTTACTACTATCCCAATGTATACATTTCTACCAAATCATACATAAATATAGGACCTGGCTAGGATCCCTTATACTATCCCTCGAACGGTATACATTCTACCAACATCATACATAATTAATTCACTGGAGAGGATCTGTTAAATACTATAGGCCAATGTAATAAATTCTATCACATATCATAAATAATCCCTGGTAGGATCCTATTACTATCCGAATGTATATGTCACGATCGTCAATGTATCTCAGGAGTAGACCAAGGGCGAGCTTTGGCAAGCATTACATCTTCTTTAATAAATCAATTACAATGATAACGTGACTGATAATTCGTAACTAACGGTGAAACTCTAAACTACCTCGAAACTAAGTATACCCACAAACACAAAGTGAAAACAGACAGTAAATATGGCTCCCAATGTAGAGACAACCAGCGATCATCAGCTTACACTCAGTTGCCTCTGATTGGGAGTCAATTAAGCCAACCCAGAAAAACAACAATGCTAGAAAACCAACATAGAAATAACCCACATCAGTAACGAAAACATCTGGGCTCAACATAAATGAGTCCCGGAGCCAGAGCGTGACAGTACCCCCCCCTCTAAAGGCGCGGGACTGCGATGCGCGCTCTCAAAAGAGCAAAACAAACAGGGAGGGCTGGGTGTTTGGCCTATACCTCCTCGGCGGCGGGCGGGGTTCCGGCTACGGGCTTGACCAAAACCCTAAATGCGCAACCTCCCCATATGCCCCATGTCCGGTCAGGCCCCTGCTGGCTGGAGCTGGGACTGGACTGTAGCAGGAGCGGGTAGGCTTCAGCTCCTTAGTGTGAGCAGTTTGAGCATGGTACCTGAATTTGGCACCAAGAATCAGGCACGGGTTGTGCCGGACTGAAGCACTCGTCCCCCTGGCTTGGTGCGAGTAGCAGGAATCGGGCTGGACCAGGCTGTTAACGACGGCTGCACCCTGGCTTGGCGCGTGAGGCAGGAACGGACCGGACCTGGCCTGACGATGTGTGCCCCTTGGCTTGGTGCGTGGAGCTAGCGACGGGCACGGACCTGGCTTACGACTCGCACCCCGGGCTTGGTGCGAGTAGCAGGAACGGGCTGAACCAGGCTGACGACTAGTACCCCTGGCTTGGTGCGAGTAGCAGGAACTGGCCGGGCCGAGCTGGCGACGCCCACCGTAGGCTTTGTGCGTTGGAGCAGGGACAGGCCGGGCTGGGCTGGCGACGCACACCGTTAGGCTTGTGCGTGGTAGCAGGGACAGGCCGTGCTGGACTGGCGACGCACCCCGTAGGCTTGTGCTGTGGATCAGGGACAGGCCGGGACTGGGCTGTCGACGCACACCACTGACTTGGTGGGAATGGCAGGAACAGGCGGGCTGGGCTGGCGAACGCGCACCAACTGACTTGGTGGGAATGTCAGGAACAGGGCCGGGCTGGGCTGACGACGACGCGCACACTGACTTGGTGGAATGGCAGGTAGAACAGGGCCGTGACCGTACTGGGGACACACACCAACTGGCCCCACGCAGGGATCAGGAAACGGGCCGGACCGGACTGGCTAAACACACCCAGTACCTCTCGCAGTTGCCTCCACACTTTCCCTCTCCTCTGTGCCCAGTGGCCCCCTTAACCTGGCAGCCTTCTCTTGCCAACGCTTTGCACCGCTCTAACCGTACACCTGCTGCCAGCGACGTCGTGAGCCCCCCCCTAAAAATTTCCTGGGGTCTCTCCTCCCCGTGGCCAAGGCCTCTCTCACTCTTGCCAGACTCGCAATCATCTCCTCCACGTCCATCCTCTCTCCTCGTGTCACGGGCTGCTTTGATCAGTCGAGGTTGCCACGGAGACCTGCCAGCGATGGCTCCTGAAACACGCTGCTTGGTCTGGTTAAGGTGGGTTCTTCTGTCACGATCGTCAAGGTAAGGAGTTAGACCAAGGCGCAAACATACTTCTTTAATAAATCAAACACGATCAAAACAAACAAAGACGATAACGTGACAGTACACGGTGTGAAACTAGAATACCTCGAAAACAAGAACCCACAAACACAAAGTGAAAACAGACAGTTAAATATGGCTCCCAATCAGAGACAAACCATGCGAACAGCTGACACTCGTTGCCTCTGATTGGGAGTCAATTAAGCCCACCCAGAAAACAACAACCTAGAACACCCTACATAGAAATAACCCACACAGAACGAACACACTCTGCGCTCAACATAAAGAGTCCCTGAGGCCAGGAGCGTGACAGTATACTTCTACCAAGCATCATACATAAATAATACCTGCAGGAGACTCCTACTACTAGCCAATTGATACCATTCTACCAACATCATACATAAATAATCCCTGGTAGGATCCTTCACTACTATCCCAATGTATACATTCTACCACATCATACATAAATAATCCCTGGTCAGGATCATCAATACTATCCCCAATGTATACATTCTACCAAACATCATAATAAATATTCCCTGTGGGATCCTTACTACTATCCCATTTATACATTCCTACCAACATCATACATAAATAAATCCCTGGTAGGCTCCTTACTACATCCCACATTTATAATTCTACTAACAGCATACGATGAATAATCCCTGGTAGGATTCATAACTTAGCAGCCTGGAATAAAAAAAATAAAAAAATAAAAAAATGATTGCCTTGGGATTAACGTTATTTGGGGATCTTAAATAAAAAACTAAAAATTAATACTTAACATGACCCACAATAATGTCAGCTGTAGTTGTTGTAGATGCCCATCATACACTGGTGGCAGGTAATAGTGTTAGCGGATTATTAAGCGTGTTGACCAGTATCGAAAAAGGTTGCTGTGGTTCGAAAACCCTGAATGACTAGGTAAAAAACTGTAGATGTGCCACTGAGTTATCTTGCAGATAAGAGCCGTATGTTTAAATGGACGAGAAATGTAAATACTAGTATTTTAAAATGGTCAAGTGCTTTAGAATGTATTTGAATGCCTATCATCTGCCATGTAAAGGTTACCATGCAATTCTCGTGGAAAAAGCCTGAAATCTGTGGAAGTCTCAAAGATTGATACTGAGTATTTAATGTCTTGGTCTCTCTCAGTCTTGTCCAGTCATCTAAACCCCAGTTGTCAGTAAAGAAAACAGTTAGTACACCTCATGGTTAATGGTTTACCTCATAGTGTGTTAGAAAGATACCTATAGGATAGAAAAGTATATTTGTTCTTGATCCAGCCATTAAATATTTTAGATTGACAGATCAGGATATCCTATAAAACTCTAAACTGGAGAGAGCTACAGATCAGCATATCCTATAAACTCTAAACATGGAGAGAGAGGACAGAGCAGGATATCCTATAAACTCTAAAACTGGAGAGAGGACAGAGACAGGATATCCATATGAAACTCTAAAACTGGAGAGAGGCACCCAGAGCCAGAGATATCCTATAAACTCTAAACTGGAGAGAGGACAGAGCAGGGAAGGTATCTATCTAAACTCTAAACTGGAGAGGGAGGACAGAGCAGGATATTCTATAAACTCTAAAACTGGAGAGAGCGACAGAGCAGGATATCCTGTAAACTCTAGTAAGTATATGTTTAGTCAAGGAAGTGTGTGTCTCCTAAATGGTCGTGTGAGTATTTTTATCACACTGTAAATTCTGGACAGAAGTTGGAACACACTCCTAAATGATGAGTGTCTCCTGAGGACGAGAGAGGAGGGGGCACTGCAAACCCCCAGACCCAGAGAGCAGTCTCCAGTACCCAGCTGTCTGTCTATGAACTGCGTCCATGTTACAATCCTCTCAATGTTATCAGTAGGACCAATGCCCTCTTGACCCAAAGTAAGATTACTGCCATACATTATAGATTATAAAAGGGGAATTCCTCAAAAGATCTGTGGATAATGTGAGAATGTAACAAGACTGTAGTCTAGGTTGGGAGGTTGGGGAGTTCAACATTATATCAATCATTTATTTATGAAAGCCCTTTTACATCAGCAGTTACATGTAGCAGAGAAATTCGAGGGAAATGTACTGACATGATGAATGATGCAGGGGTGATTGCTGATACTACTGATCATTCATTACTTGTATGAATACTTATGGGGTTTAATAATGATCCCGGGTGTATTTCTCATAATACTGATCATCATTACTGTATGAATTTATAAAATTTATGGGGTTTAATAATGACATCCAGGGTGTGATTCTCGTATACTATGATTCATCATTACTGTATGAAAATACTATGGGGTTTACAATGAGTTCCAGGGTGATTTCTGATACTACTGATCATCATTACTGTATGAAATACTATGGGGTTTAATAATGATCCAGGGTGTTGATTTCTAATACTACTGATCATCATTACTGTATGATGAAATACTATGGGGTTTAATAAGGATCCAAGGGTGATTTATGATACTACTGATCATCATTATTAACATGTATGCAATACTATGGGGTTAATAATGATCCCAGGGTGATTTACTAAAAATACTACTGATCATCATTACGTGTATGAATACTATGGGGGTTTTAATAATGGATCCAGGCCGTGAGTTCTCATACTACTGATCTCATTACTGCATGAAACTACTAATGGGGTTTAATAATGATCAAGGGTGATTTACTCATTAACTACTCAAAAACTGCAAGTTTGGTGAAGGGCTTGTAAGTAAGCATTTCACTGTAACGTCTACACATGTATGTATTCGGCGCATTGTGGGCAAATACAAGTTGCTCTCTGAGCAGAACGAGAGAATCAACTGGCACCTAGAACATAGATACAGACCCGCCTCGTCATCAGGCAGTTGCTCTGCTGAGCAGAACGGTGAGATCAACTGCACCTAGAACATAGATACAGACCGCTCGTCATCAGGAAGTTGCTCTCTGAGGCAGAATGGGAGATCAACTGACACCTAGAACATAGCTACAGACCGCTCGTAATCAGGAAAGTTGCCTCTTCTGAGCAGAATGGGAGATCAACTGCACTAGGAACATAGATACAGACCCGCTCGTCATCTAGGAAAGTTGCTCTCTTAGCAGAATGGGAAAACATACTCAATGATTTGACATGTTCTGGTAGTGAATTCCAGGCTACAAGGTGAGATTATGTGAGTCAGTGTGTAGAGAAATGGAAATGTATGGTGTAATTAGAGCTATAGTGAATCCTGGGACAGGCGCTAACTGGGATTGGGTAAGTCAAGTCTCAAAACATATTGCATATGACTATATCATAGTCCTACATTCACATTTCGGATGATGAAATATGTAATTGTAATCATATTTGTTCCCAATATATTGCAAACGATCTCAGTATATGAAGCCACTGTTACAATTCCCACAACGTTGGGTTTAACCCTCTTCGTGCCAATGGCATGATGTGTCGGGTCTGTTTGCCTTTTCACGCCAGCGACCCGGGTTTGCTTCCCTGCCCCGCAGTTCTTGCTACAGAAGTGGGATGGTGGCCATGAGGCCATCAGAAAGCCTGGACGTGGTGGAGGGGGGCTGAGTAGTGCCGTTGAATGTCTGAAAATTGTATTGTCGTTTCAGTTTGAAACAAAAAAGTACTTTCAGAGTTTTAGTAGTGAATTAAGATATACTTTATTACACAGATAATTAGAGCCGAGGTGTTCTGCAGGCGCATCTAACTTTCCCACATCTCAGCTCTCAGTTTATATACAGTTTCATCCATACTCATTTTTACATACATTTTAAGCTTAATCCTCCCGTGTTTGGTTCCTCCACCATGACTCCAGTTTTCACCTCTTGACCGCTACGCCCACTTCCTTATTTTTATATAATGGCGGTAATCTGACTTCCTCCCTTCTAATTCCGTGTCTAGGATACACCTTAGTGGCGTCCTGTAAAAATAAACAGCCCTGTCATGTAGAAAATAACAGCCCTGTCCTGTAAAAATAACAGCCCCTGTCAGAAATAACAGCCTGGTCCTGTAGAAATAACAGCCCTGTCATGTAAAAATAACAGCCCTGTCCTGTAAAATAAACAGCCCTGTCCTGTAAAAAATAACAGCCCTGTCATGTAAAAATAACAGCCCTGTCATGGAGAAATAACAGCCCTTGTCCTGTAAAAATTAACCAGACCTGTCCTGTTAAAAAGAGCAGAGCCATTTTCTGGCTCATTTCTGACCCCCTAATTGATTCCCATACCTACATTATCATCCGGTACTTAAAACCATGGCCTTAAAACATGGCAGAGTCCATAATCAATTTCTCAATCATATACAGTTCCCACACATTAGCAGGCAGTTCATCAACACATGGCAGGCATTCTTCCAAGCCTCTTCCTTCTGATACCACTCAATCCCAACACCTGTCATGCTGTGATTAAACCATGTTTAACTTATAGTCTTGAAACTATGTTGAACCCCTGGCTCCGTTCCAGGAAGATGCCTAAGGAGTGAGGCAAAGGGCCAAAACAGTCTTGTTTCAGTCACTGATAAGGCAAGGGACAGCCGTGGATGTGATTAGGGGAGGAGCGAGGAAAAAAATTTTTGGGGGGGGGGGGGGACCCGAAGTTCAGAATCAGATGAAGAGAGAAGAAACTTCACAGCCAACACGAAGGTTCTAGCATCAGGCAGGGCCATGGACTACACCAGCGAGAGCGAACCAATGAAGCTTCTCTGCCTTAGCAACAGAGATGTAAACTATGTTTAACCAGGGCTCCGTGCTTGTCTGGTTGTGATTAACTGTTTAACGTATAGTTCTTACTGAGTCTAAAAGGATTGAAACTATAGTTCTACTGAAAAATACCCAATTCCTTCCTGTTTTGGAGGGTGCCTGTGTATAGTGAGGTCACGTTACAATTCCCACCATTGTGGGTTAACCCTATTGGCCATGTGTAGTGTGTTTGCCCCTTTCTCGCCAGCGACCACGGGTTTCATTCCCTGCCCGATCTGTTTAAATACAATATTAATATCATAGACTACCTGTGAACAAAGAGACTCACTAGAATGAAGATAAAGGATTTTAGGGATATAATATAAATAAGTATCAATTTTAGGAGTGTGTCTTTTAGGTTCAGCCGTGTAGATGACCTTTTATCAATTGGCTGAAATGTAATTAAATGACATCGGCCTCAGATGTTGGGAGATTAACCAGGCCCAGTTTAATCACCATGACAACCCATTTCATATTTCCGCGTCCCAGTGCCAGCAAGGGAATCTAGAGACTACACTTTGTACCCAATACCACATTAGGTGTACAGCAGCTCACAGTGCTAATCTACTCCATTGCTGAGAAGTCAAAACTGCTTTTGGTTTAGATAAAGCACAGGGTCATAATATCTGTAGCAATCAGGGTGGGCTCAATTCAGAATTTGGAATTGACTCCATTCAAACTTCATGCGGAAGATTAATCGGCATTGAGCAAATGTCAGGTCTGCTCGAGCGCAAACTCGAATGTTTTTATGTGGAAAGTTCTGTACAACTTCCGGCAACCCGTTTACTGCGAAACACTGAGGGCTGTTCCCAGCTGGAAGTTACAGTTGAAACACTGGCCCAAGTATATTCATTTCTATAGAAGCATGCTGAAAGTCTGTGTTTAATTTGTCTACAGAGAAATAGCATGTAATTTGGTTCAAACACAAACAGTTGACATAAGAGCTGGCAGCAAGCGCTCGTCTATGCTGATAGAACCAGTAAGGTTCACTTTACCACTCTTGGATAGCGGAATGACTTTGGCTTCCTCCCAGGCCTGAGGACAAAGACTTTCTCGTAGGCTCAGATTAAAGATATGGACAGATAGGAGGGCTATAGAGTCAGCTACCATCCTCAGTAGCGTTCCCATCTAAGTTGTCAATGCCAGGAAGGTTTTTCATTATTGATCGATAACAAAAACAAATTCTAACTCTCCCACACTAACTTTTGCAAAATGTAAACCTTGCATTGCTTTTCTTTCCTTTGTTGTTTTCTAATGCATGAGTTACTATGGCTTCAGAGTACAGACCTGAGTCGTGCATGGCAATGCTGCTACAGAATCCTTCTCTGATGCGCTCTGCCTACAAAAGTCTATTGGCCATAGTTGTATATATGCAAATTTGCAATTCTAAAAAACTGAGGCAGCAGAACATTTATGTAATTCTCAAACTTTTGACCACGACTGTCTACACACACTTAGAAATCTGGGTACAGTCATAGTTCCCTGGAAGTACAAAAAATATCCAAAAATACACACAATTGTACCCTTCAGAGATATGTAATGTATTTGTCAACTACTTTATGATGGATAGACTTATGTTTAATGATAATATATTGCCTAGGAAACTAACTTGGGTTTAAGGCCACGGGACTGAAAATGAACGAATTCAACGACCATGTCCTATGTTCACTAACAAGTACAGTCAGTAGGTAACGTTCAAAAGCGACTATAAATGCAAGACACACTGGGAAATTGATTTAGGAGGGCGTGGCTTAGTGGTGGGCAAGGCTTTTCCAATTACCTGGAGTTGGAAGAATAGTACAGTCGCTACAGGACAATGCCCCTTTATGAGCGTCACAAGTATGCATAGGACACTGAAGGACGGGCAGTGTCATGGTGCTGCGTTGTTACCAGTGGGAAGTGGGACTTACTAACATAACACTGGGGAAAAATCCACTTGAACGGGCCCTCCAACTGCGTAATTTACTAGTGGGAAACTGGTATATCATACTTGAGCGCCCACTTCTCCAACATGGTGACCTCGACCTCACCTACTAAGGAAAAAGGTTTCTATAACGGCATTTTTGGCAGTTAAATACAACAAAAAAAAATTTTTATAAAATCTATCTTTTTTTTGAACTCTTAATTTGGTTAAAAGCATATAACTGAAATTTTTATTTAAGGGTTTTGACAAAGTTTTGGGCCTTACCCAAACCCCACCGTTTATAAATAATTAAAATTAAAAATAAGCACCCAAACTGCTTTTTGGGCTTCAAAAACGGTAAAATTTTCCCAACTTCAAAATGGTTACAAACGCAGTTTTTGAGAGGGAAAATTTGAGAGAAAACAAAACAACCCTGTCACAACGAAAATCCCTTTGTAAATCTGAACAATGGGAATGTTATTTTAATGAGTCCGGAATTTTGGACAGTGAAAAAATTCTTTTGGATTCCTTTTGGGGAAATGCTTTTTTTAAAAGGGAAACTAAAAACCCCTTTGGGCCTCTTTATGTTTGCCTTTTTTGTGTGCTCGCCCCCCCCCTTTGTTCAGAAAGGGTCAGGGGGAGCTTCCATTTTTGGAGTTCTTTGGGAAAAAAGGGGTTTTGGCCACTTCAGCATCACCTTTAGAATCATTTCCGGGGGGGGAAATTTTTTGATTGTGGTTTCTCAAAAAAGGGGACAGTAATTTTGGATCAATCTTTAGCCCTTTGTACTATGATTTTAAAGTAAATTTGCGGATTTTTGCCACGGGTTCAGACCCCATTTTTCAAATGCCCCTTTAAAATGGGCCTTTGTTTTCCCTTTACATTTTAAGCTTTTAAACTGCTTCTTGTCATTTTCTTTTCCTGGCACATTTCATCTTCTTTTTGTTTCTATGTGTGATTGAGTCTTCAGAATCATTTTCCAAAGCTTTTTTTGTTGACTAAAATCATAAAAAAAATAAAATTTTCATACATTTGTTTTCGAATCTTTGTCTGACCCCACTGAAAACAGGAATTTTTTACCCCAAACCTAAAATTTTATTTACTAACCAAAACTTTTTCAATTTTTGTCCTGTTTTTTCTAAAAAGGGTTTTTTCATAAAATCAAAAAAAAACCTGTAATCTTTCCCATTACCTATTTTGTGGCAAATACCCCGAATGTACACCCCAAACCCTATGGGGACACCCCAAAAAACCCCCTTTTGGTTCTGAAGCACTATTCTTTCCTAAGAGTGTAGAAAGAGGGATATCCAAGTTTTTTGGGGCCTGACTCATGGTTTTTCCCTTTAAAACCTCTTCTGGGGAACCCACGGAAGCAGGAAGCAAATAGTGGGGTTTATTAAGCATGAAACTCCTTTGGGGGGGGGGCATGGAAAAGACGTCTGTACATCCAAAAGTTTTTAGAAAAAAACACAATAAAAATCTAGCTCTTTTAAATTCGGCAAAAAAAAAATCGAAAGGGCCTGAAAAAACTGAAAATGCACCAGGGGTTTTGAAGAGTCAAAAGTTTTATGTATCCATTGCGTGCTGGGAAAGGGGATACAAAATCCCTTTGGGAAGAAAAAAAAAAGTGAAAAAAAGCCCCAAAAGGGCTCCCTGCAAAATTTTACCCCAAAAAACATTTCCCTAACACAAGTGGTTAGAAACCTGTGCAAGAATGAAAAATCACGCCTTTTTTGGGGGGAATTTAAAAGGGGGTTGGGTAAATTTCCCAAAAAATTCCCTTAAATTAAAAAGTTTCCCAAAATTTCCCAATTCCATTTTCCAATTAAAAAAACTTTTGAAGAGGGGGAAATTTTCAGTGTACTTTTTGAATTGACTGGAATTGAAAGGAATTGCCCCAAACCGGGTTTTGATATACTTTTACATGATATTTACAAACATCTCTTTTCTTTTTCCCGTTTCGGAACCACTTCTCTGGTTGAAACAATTATTGTCAATTTTTGGCTCGACCCGAAAAATAAAACAAATAAGAAACCCTTTAAGTATTAAATGACAATCCTCAGTCCCTGACTTGGATCTTATGGAGGTTTAATTTACTGGCTTTCCAAAAAAAAACAGAAAGGGAAACCAAAACACTACAACACATTTTTTTTAAAATCTAGGCATGTTTCCCCGGTTTTTGGCCGATGCTTCCCCTCCTGGTTCGGGGCCGGGGTTTGGGGGGGTTTTCGTCCCCGGGGTACTAGCTGCCACCGATCTAGTTTCATGTTCGTTTTGGGTTTTTTCTTGATTTTTTTGTACACCCGTGTTAGTTATCCCCGTTTTTTGGGTTTTATTTTGTTCCGTTTTTTGTGTCGGGGTTTGTGTGTGATTGCCCCTTCTGTTTTTGTGTTTGGGGCTTTGGTTTCCCCCCTCCCGTGTTTTTGGGGAGGTTTTTTTTGCACATTTTTGCGCCGTTTTTTTACGCCTGTGTGCGCCGTGATTTGCCTTTGGGGAAATTTTGTGCTTTTCCCCTTGTGGATATTGCATAAAAATTTTTGGACGGGACCTCTGCCCTGCGCTTGGTTTTTCACCAAAACCCCCCTTTAGTACCCTGACAGAATAACACACCCCCTTTTTGGAATCGCAGGAGCCCCCGTACCCACTAGATCATGGAGGAGGCCTTCGTTAGGAGGAGTATCAACAAATCGGGCACGCCCGGACCGATGATGAACACCCTCCATAGATGGGAGACCAGGGGTCCCCCACACCCCCACACCGCACCACACACGGTCAGCCCGAAACCCCAAACTACCGGAAACCCAGGGGATTCGGTCTCGCTCCCGAGGGCATACGACGGGACCGCTGGGTGTCAGGGTTCCTTTTTCAAGTGGAATCTACCCGCCACCGTACACCCCGGGCCCTCGGGCAGAGAAATTTCCGCCCTCCTCCTCTCACCCGGAAGGGGTTGGAGGGGGCAACGCGGAGGGAGGAAAAGGGGGCAAAACCATCTCCCACGGTTTAGTTCGGGGAGGGCCCCAGTCCATTTAAAACAGGGAGGAGGACGACAGGCGTTTGCTTTGGAGTACGGGCTCTGCGGGGGATGCAGGGGGATGAACGGGCTTCACGACCATTTTCGGTGTGGGGTCCGGGAGGGCGTTCAACGGGAGTTGGCCGCGGGGGTACCCACGACTTTCGACAGTTTGGGCGTATTCCTCGTTTAGACCCCCCTGCTGGCCAAAACCCTGGACGTTTCCCCAGGGGGGGGGCCGTCCATTCCGCCCTCCGGCATCTGAGCCCGGGCCCTAATGGAGCTGGGGGGCCGGCGCTAGGAAGGAGGAGGAAAGCCCGAGGGGGCCTTTTCCTGCACCAAATGCGGTGGGAGGGCACACGCGGCCAGGTGCTGCGGGAGGGTTCACGGGGGGAGAAGACAACAGGCCACGAACTGGGGGGCCTTTCCCAGGTGAGGTAGACGCCCCACTCTTACCCAGCAGAGCTTTCTGTTTGTGACTTTTCTGTATACCTGTTAGTTTTCCAACAGGTTCGCACCTCATTCCCCAGCATAAGGCGCTAGAGCTAGTAGATGCAGGCGGGCAAGCTGGAATTTTGTTGATCTAAAGTTTTGTTTAGTAGGTTGGGATCCCTCTTCCTACGTTGACAAACCTTTTCCCGTTCATGCCTAGATAGCCGCCCCGTTGGGGTCGGGGTTGTATCACGGGAAGTCACAGCGCCACTAAGATGTCGTCGCAGGGGGGTAATGGAAAGAGACTATACAGCTTGTTTACTGATCGATCTCCTGCGACCCAGTGGTGCTGGGAATTCCATGGTTAAGCACCCATAACCATGCTTATTTCGTGGCAACAGAGGGGCTCTCGATGGGTGGTACTCTCAGTGTGAGGGGCGATGTACCTGGGTGTTTCGTCGGGGGCGACTTCGGTGGAAGAGTCCAAAACAAGTGCCAGCATGCACATTCCGTCATGGAATATGGGGTGATTTAGCTATCGTGTTTAGCAAAAGACTAGGGCGACGCAAGTTACCTCCCATAGACCAGGGGATTGTGCGATTGATCTCCGAGGCACAGGAGCAGCGCCTCCCACGGAGCCATGTGTGTATCCTTGGTCTTCAAGAGGAAGGCAGAAAAGGGCTATGGAGACGCTTACACCATAAGCCGAATCTTGGAGGACAGGAGATACATTCGGCCTGCACTTTCCCCTGCCTCTTCGAAGTTTCTTTTTGTGAAAAATACAAGATGGAGGGTTGCTGCGCCCGTGCATTGCTTACCGTTGGTTCAATCAGATTAGTTGTGATTAAATACAGCTACCACTCCATCTGATTGCGACATGACGGAAGGAGAGTGTCATTGCATGCAGAGCGCGGTTTTTCACAAAAGTAGGATCTCAGAGGAGAGAGTATAACTTGGTGCGCATTAGGGGAGGGCGATGAATGGGGCAAAAAACAGCGTTAGTACCATTCGTCGGGTCCATTTCGAGTATTCTTGTCATCTAGCACCATCATCATGGGTTGAGGAATGCTCACCATCACACGGTACAAATCTTGTCAATCCTTCGTATGACGGACATTTTCCGGTATTATGCATGGACAAAGGAAGTTATATACTCTTGCGTGGTGATGTACATTGATGATATATGGCGTACTCGTCTACCCGAGCCGAGCAGGTAACCGGTGCGACCATGTATGGAGGGAGCTGTTGGAGCAACGGACCTATATGTCAAGCAGAGAAAAGTCTGTTTTCCAGGAGTCGGTCTCCTTTATTGGAGGTATCGGTTGTCCGCGTCAGGGCGTGAGAATGGAGGGAGGTGGTGGGGTGGATCGGATCGTGTTGTCCGCTGTGGTAGTTGGGCAAACTCTCAACCAACTGTAAAAAGAGGTGCAGCAGTTCTTGGGCTTTGCGGCATTTAACTACCGGAGGGTTTATCCGGCGGTTTTGGACAGGTGGCAGCTCCATCACGTCACTCTTCTGAAGGGGGGCCGGTGCGCCTGCAGTGGTCAGCTGATGCGGACAGGGCTTTTGGGAGGACTGAAGGAACTGTTTAAGTCGGGCTCCGGTTGTGCTGGCACATCCGGGATCCACAATTCCCTTCAGGTTGAGGTGGACGCGTCGGGAGGCTGTATAGGGGGCAGTTCTCTTCTCAACGGTCGGCTCGGCCACCTAAACCTCCCGCCCCTGGCCTTTTTACTCCAAAAAGCTTCAGCCGGCGGGAGCGTACACTATGACGTGGGGGGAACAGGGAGCTGTTAGCATTGTAGTTCAAGACCTAAGGTGTGGAGGCATTGGCTTGAGTGGGCTCCTCAACACCCTTTCCTCATTTTGAATGACCATCGAAACCTGGAGTACATCCGGGCCAAGCGAGGAGGACTGAACCCTCGCCAGGCCGATGGAGTATGTTTTCCACCAGGTTCGTATTTAAAATCACTTACATCCCTGGGTCAAAGAAGGGTAAGGCAAATGCTACTGTTCCCGGCGGTAGACACGGAGGAGAGGTACGTTTGAGCCTACTCCAATACTACAGGAGTCTTGCCTTTTGGGCACCGGTGGTGTGGAGGTTCGATGCCGAGGTGATTCGAGCGAGTGTTTGCGTACCGACCCCAGCCCTCCACAATGGTCCTGAGGGTCGGAGGACTGTTTTCCGCTCGAGATTCAGGGATCGACTCATTATACTGGGCTACATGTCACCCTCCTCTGGAACATCAGGGTATTGGTTAGGACAGTGCATGCTTAGCACAAATACTGGTGGCCTACTTTGGCTAGGGATTGTGAGGGTTTACGTCTCCTCCTGTCGGTGTGGCGCCCAGTGTAAGGCGCCCAGACATCTGCCCAGGGGTAAGTTACAGCCCCATACCCGTTCTCAATCGACCATGGTCCACTCTCGGTGGATTTTGTAAACAGACTCTTTCCTTCCCCTCTCTCAGGGGACAATACAACTCATCTGGTCGGTTGTGGACGGTTCTCTAAGGACTGTCGTCTTCTCCCTATTTGTGGGTCTTCCTACTGCCCTACAGACGCTGAGGACCTATTGACCCACCGTATTCCGGCCATTACGGGTCCCCCGAGGATATAGTGTCCTGCTCGAGGCCCCCAAGTTACTCCAGGGTGTGGGAGAGCGTTTTTATGGAGCTAAGCTTTGGGGGTCTCGGTGTAGCCTTACCTCAGGGTACCACCCGGAGAGAACGGGCAGGTAGATAGAACGTATCAAACAGGTGTGGGTAGTTTCTGAGGTCGTATTAGACAGGACCGGCCTGAGGAGTGGGCGCGTTACAATCCCTGGGCCCGAGAATGTGCCAGAACTCTCTACGCCACTCCTCTACCAACCTAACAACTTTCCAATGTGTATAGGTTACCAGCCGGTTCTGGCACCGTGGCCGCAGAGCCAGATCGAGGGCCCCTGCGGTGGCATGATGATTGATTGAGGCGCTCGGAAGAGACGTGGAACGTGCCACGTCCACCTGCAGCGGGCCGCCTTGTCACAAGGCAAGCGCGCCGACTCCACCGCAGTGAAGGGGCGGGTGTACGCTCCCGGAGATCGAGTCTGGCGCTCTAGCAGAAACCTACCCCTCCGCCTGCCCTGCCGGAGGGAAGCTGGGTCGGCGGTGTTTGTGGGGACCTTTAAAGTGACTGAGAAGATTGAACGAGGTGTGTTATATAAATTACATCTACCTGTTGAATATAAGAATATATGAAACCCCTCGTTCCATGTGTCCCTCTTCTCAGGCCGGTGGTATCTGGTCCACTCCAGGACATATGAGATAGGAGAGGACTCCGTCGCTCCCCCATTAGACATCGATGGAGGCTCCGGCGTACACCCGTTTCGGTCCATACTTGGACTACATACGCCGGATTGGTGGGATCTCCCAGTATCGTCGTGGAGTGCGGAAGGGTGGTACGGCCCGGAGGAGCGGTGCTGGGTTGTGCCGCGGAGGGACCATCCTAGACCCATCTCTCCCTGTCGGATTTCCACCGGGACCATGCCCGCGCAGCCCTGCTCCGCACATCCTCCTGGTCCAGTCCCCGAGAGCTTGAGGGGTGTCGGCTTCACCGCGCTGGAGCCGCGCTGTCAAGGGGGGGGGGGGGGGGGTAACTGGCACGGTTTTTCGGCGAGAGCTGCTACCTCCTCCTGGTTCTGGCAGGTTTCCGGCGGTCGTCCGTCCCCGGAGTACTAGCTAGCACAACTTCCAGAATCTATGTCTCAATGTTCGTTTGGTTTTTTGTTTGATTGTGTACCACCTGTGTCTAGTTAGTCCTCGTGAGTGTTGCTATTTTAGTTCTCGTTGTGTTTGTCCCGGTGTTTGTTGTGTTGATTGACCCATTGGGCCTTGGTTTTCGTGTTTGGAAGCAATTTGTTCCTACCTCCATAGTACGTTTATATACGAGTAAAATCGATGTTTCTGTTCTAGCACATTTTGTGCGCCGGGTATGTCATTTGAGTGCGCCCATGTTTGCGCCGTTGGGCATTTTCCGCCTTCTCGGGCTATTATGTGCTTTTCTCTTGTGGATATTTGCAACTAAATGTCTCGTTGGGACTGTACCTCTGCCTCTTGCACTTGATTAATTCACCACACCCACCTTCAGCACCCCTGACAGTCAGGGCCTATTTCACTGAACTGGGCAGCTCCACAGGCAAGATCCATACCATTTAGCAATTTAGTAATGGCCCCTTTGATTAACTGCTGCAACATTAATTAAAAAGGAATCTGCAACACATAATCCCAGTAAAAAGTTGAATGTTTTAGGCCTAAAATGAAGCCCTCGTTCAATATTCTCCAATGGGAGAATCTGTTTTCCTATAGTCCTTGCCCATTTAGTGCTGTCAATCAATATCAGTAACATACCAGTTACAGCCAATCAGAGCTGCTAACAGGGGTACAAGGACTGTCTGCCCGCCATACTGCTCTTTCGCCACTGATTTCGTGAGGAGATCATTGCTTTGCTGTAATTTAATATATATTGAAATATCATAATGTGATAAAACAAGTCTGGGGGAAAACAAAGGGTATGGAGGATACCTCTTTCAAAACAAAACATGTCCCTGGTACTCCAGTACAATTAGATTAAAGGAGCCCAAGGCAGCCTTGATTACATAGATCCACACAGAGGGATCGGTTGTGATTTCTATTAATGATGTTTTCTAGGGTGGAAGGTTTACCCTTGTGATGAGATTACAAATGTATCAGCTGGTGATAGGATTTGTTTAGATGAACCCACTAAGTTCCTGAGGAATCAACTGGTGAGCTCCCTTTAGGCAGCTATTCCGATGGACACATAGGAATCAATGTCTTTGCAAGGCCAGATGACTTTCAGTCAACAGTCTCTTTTCGGGAGCTTCAATCCCGTAGCCCACAGAGTAAAACCCAGGGGCTCCCCAGGAAGGTTCAGAGAACCCCTTTGACTACTGTTTAAAATTTCTAACACCTGGAAGGAAAAGGGGTTTCACAAAATTTATATTTATTTGGGTTTTTAATGAAGGGTTTAAATTGAAGATATTGTTTAAAGATATTGCCCATAATGTTTGTGTGCAGAAGAGGTTTTGGCCCCTTCGGGGCCTTGGGTTAAAATGACCGGCCTTTTATGGAAAGAGTTGTTCAGCTTGGAGACACATCAAAAAGAAATTTTCAGAAATATTGGCCCTCCATTAGGGAAAGGGAGTTTTTCCCGCTATGGGTTTACAAACAAAAACGTAATACAGTATATTGGCCCTTTCCATTATGGAAAAGAGTTTTTTCACCCTTAGAGACACCCCAACACAGTAATTCGTATTTTTGGGGTCTCCTTTTGGGAAAGATTTTTCACCTGTATAGACACATCAACACAGAAAATTCAGTAATCTGGTCCTCCATTTTTTGGAAAAAGAGTTTTTTCGGGCTGTAGAGACACATCAACACAGAAATTTCAGTATATCTGGTCCCCATTAGGAAAAGTTTTTTCAGCTTATAGACACAAAAACACAGAAATTCAGTAAATCTGGTCCCCCATTAGGGAAAAGAGTTTTTCCCGCTGAAAGGACACATCAACACAGAAATTTCAGTAATCTGGTCCTCCATTAGGGAAAGAGTTGTTCGGCGTATAGACACAACAAAAAACGAAATTTTCAGATTTTGGTCCTCCTTTAGGGAAAAGAGTTTTTCACGGTATAGACACTCAACCCCAGAAATTCGGGAATATCGGGTCTCCATTAGGGAAAAGAGTTGTTCCTGTAGGGGACACTTTCAACCCCAAGTAATTAAATTATCGGTTTTTTCATTTTTCATTGGAAGAATTGGGAAGGGTTTTTTTAAAAAAAGGTTAAATTTGGGTTTTTTAAATTGGGGTTTTCCCCAAAAAATAATGGAGTATTTTTCCCGGGTTTATATTTAAAACCCAAAAGCCCGTTTTGG
>JAGTTL010000910.1:0-22650 GCA_036851935.1 Coregonus suidteri
CAACATTAAGGAGCTTGCACAATGAGCTTTTAAAAGAACATGGGTGTGCTTTAAAACCTTTTTTCCTAAGCCATGCTAACCGTTTTCATGGGGAATTGCATAAAGTCAAACCGTCCTTCATCCTCATCCAGCTTCACATATTTCTGCTGTTGGCTGTACTTCACCTGGACCAGCATTTTTGACTGAGACATGCAAGGAAGTTTGACAAAGTAATATAAACATTTAAGGAAGAACGGTAAAGATTAAAGCTAAGTCGACAGTGTTACACCATTTTTGGTGACCCATCAGATTCTGTGACCTGCACTGTTGAAAAAGTACTAATTTTCAGAAAAATCGCGCTGTGACTGAGATATTAAAAATGCTGCTTATGCATTGACTCATCAGTATTTAATGACGCACTTAAATGTTTAATAAATGTTTAACATATCAGTCACAGCCCGATTCTCTGCTAACTTTGTACTTTAGCTTTAACTTAGTAATTTCAGTACAATTAACTGGTAATACTTATATACTTTTACTTAAGTAAATGATCTGAGTACTTTTTCCAACACTGCAGGTCATAGAATCTGATGGGTCACCAAATACAGTGGTACGCTGGTCACACAGACAACTAAACACGTGTGCAAACACCGTCTGCATGTTGATGTTCAAAGTGAAGGGGGGAAAAAAGAAGTTAGCTCCAGCCTCAAACAAGATTTTTATACAGTAAAAAAACATAACGCTTTGTTTTTCCTTTATTAAATCATCATTGATAAAGTTGGAAACGGTTTAAGTAACAAACTGTTAGCTAGCTTACCATACACTTCTAGCTAGCTAATCACCAGGACAAATTTGCTGCTCAGTCCTGGCAACAAACACGGTTTTGTTAGGCATATATTCTCTGTAGATGTTTCATTGTTCATACTGAAATTCTCAGCATCAATTTATATAATTGTTTCAGTAAGTTTTGAGTTAATTGCACTTACGTGTATGTCACGATCGTCTGACGAATGAGACCAAAGCGCAGCGCGTTGAGCGAACATGACTTTATTATATTAAAGTACTGAACACCAAAACAACAAACAATGACGATACGTGAAGTCCACAGTGACAAAGACTGATACGGAACAAAAACCCACAACACTAAGGTGAACACTGACAGTTTAAATATGGCTCCCAATCAGAGATAACGAGCCGACAGCTGACACTCGTTACCACTGATTGGGAGTCACACGACCAAACAAGGAAACCCAAACAAATACAACACAACCAATACCACACACAACCAAATGAACACACCCTGGCTCAAAATACACAGTCCCGGAGCCAGAGCGTGACAGTACCCCCCCCTAAAGGCGCGGACTGCGACCGCGCCTCAAAAACCCCAAACAGGGGAGGGCTGGGTGGGCATTACTCCTCGGAGGCGGCTCCGGCTCCGGCCTTGACCACCACCCTACTACAATCCCCCCGTAGTG
This sequence comes from Coregonus suidteri, assembly GCA_036851935.1. NCBI lineage: Eukaryota > Metazoa > Chordata > Actinopteri > Salmoniformes > Salmonidae > Coregonus > Coregonus suidteri. The sequence continues at coordinate 1,455 of JAGTTL010000910.1, forward strand.
CCCCCAGTCCGATCTGACCCAGTTAGCTGGATCAGGACTGCCGACGCGCACCCCTGGCTTGGCGCGTGAGGCAGGAATGGACCGGACCTGGCAGACGATACGCACCCTAGGCTTGATGCGTGGAGCCGGAACGGGCCTCACCAGGCTGACGACTCGCATCCCTGGCTTGGTACGAGTAGCAGGAGTGGGCTGGATCAGGCTGACGGCTCGCACCCTTGGCTTGGTGCGAGTAGCAGGGACGAGCTGAACCAGGCTGACGACTCGCACCCTTGGCTTGGTGCGAGTAGCAGGAACGGGCTGGACCAGGCCGACGACTCGTACCCCTGGCTTGGTGCGAGTAGCAGGAACGGGCTGAACCAGGCTGACGACTCGCCCCCCCTTGGCTTGGTGCGAGTAGCAGGAACGGGCTGGACCAGGCTGACGACTCGCACCCTTGGCTTGGTGCGAGTAGCAGGAACAGGCTGGACCAGGCTGACGACTCGCACCCTTGGCTTGGTGCGAGTAGCAGGAACAGGCCGGGCTTGGCTGGCGACGCACACCGTAGGCTCTGTGCGTAGAACAGGAACAGGCCGGGCTGGGCTGACGACGCACACCGTAGGCTTTGTGCGTAGAGCAGGAACAGGCCGGGCTGGGCTGACGACGCACACCGTAGGCTTTGTGCGTAGAGCAGGAACAGGCCGGGCTGGGCTGACGACGCACACCGTAGGTTTTGTGCGTAGAGCAGGGACAGGCCTCACCGGACTGTGGAGACGGATAGGAGACCTGGAATGAAGAGCGGCCACAACCCGTCCCGGCTGAATGCCTACCTTCACACACTCTGTGTGAGGCATCCGCACAGGACGTACAGGGCTGTGTACCCGTACCGACATGACAGCACGTGATACTGGAGCAGGATATCCGGGACCGCGGAGAGGCATAGGAGACCACGAGCGTTGAGCCGGCACACTCCGTCCTGGCTGCATACCCCCCTTCGCACGACACGTGCGGGGTGCTCGCACAGGACGTACAGGACTGTGCCGGACCACTCGTGGCACCGTACGCTGCTCCGCATACCGCGGAACCTGCCCCGTCCCATGCTGCCATGCCTGAGTACGGGAAGTTGGTTCCGCTCTCCATCCCGGCCTCGCCAACCTGCCTTCTGGCCCCCAAAACCCGGTGGCCTCCTCTCCAAATTGCCCTGTGGCAGCCTCCTGCTGCCCAGCCGCCCAAGCCATGTGCCCCCCCAAAAAAAATTATTGGGGTTGCCTCTCGTCCTTCCGACGATGGCCCTGCTGACGCCGTTGCTCCTCTCTCGCCAGGGCCTTGATCCTCCCCCAAGGTCCCTTGCCCCCGAGCATGTCCTCCCAGGACCACGATTTGCCCACCTGGGCCATCGCCAGCCTCTCGATCTCCTTACCCGGCGCTTCCTCCCATGTCCAGTCTCCTTGCTCCTGGACACGCTGCTTGGTCCTTTTTTGGTGGGTTTTTCTGTCATGATCGTCTGACGAATGAGACCAAAGCGCAGCGCGTTGAGCGAACATGACTTTATTATATTAAAGTACTGAACACCAAAACAACAAACAATGACAATACGTGAAGTCCACAGTGACAAAGACTGATACGGAACAAAAACCCCACAACACTAAGGTGAACACTGACAGTTTAAATATGGCTCCCAATCAGAGATAACGAGCCGACAGCTGACACTCGTTACCACTGATTGGGAGTCACACGACCAAACAAGGAAACCCAAACAAATACAACACAACCAATACCACACACAACCAAATGAACACACCCTGGCTCAAAATACACAGTCCCGGAGCCAGAGCGTGACAGTGTAGTACTGCATGGGAGGGAGAAAATGGCGCCGACTTGTCTCCTCTGTCTCCAACCGAAGAAGTGAAATGCATGGGCGGAGCTTAATTACATCTCTGCGGAGTTCGGTTAACACTGACTAGATCAACTCTGTCAAATAACTCCAACACTGAACACCATTTAAATCAGAATGTGTTAAAATTACACTCTGGGAGTGAAAATCAACTCGGAAATGTTTAACCCTGAAATTTCAACACTCCAATTTTTGCTGTGTATAGCTCGTGAAGAGTAAAATAGCTTAGATTCTTGTCAGTCTATTAATTGGATGATGCTCCATTGTTGACGCCCCACCCAGAATCTCTTGTCTATACTACAATGTAGGTTTGTAATTAATGACCATTGATCCTCTACAGGTCCACTGTGGTGTGGAAGAGATCAGATGTGGACCCGGCTCTATACGCCTCTTCCTGCCTGTCTGCGTCATCACTGGTGTCACTATTATAGATGATTTTCAAGTACATATGTTTGTAGAATTAAACACCTATATGCCTTAAAATGTTTATGGATTGAGAACCAGTTGAAGGGTTAATACAGAGCAGAGACATTTATGTGTTTTTTCATAAACTCCCTGCAGCTGGTCTGGGTATGTCAATGACATGTGATGGAGATACAACTCCTCGTGATGGCTGTGTGGAGATTGGAGTAACAATGGAACTAGTGTTATCATTTGTTTGTGCTTATGACCTTATGACCTGACACATGGCCACATGCACATAATCTCCAGGGCCAGGAAGGATGGTAAATGATAAATGCTTAAATGTATGTGGTTGAGAATGGGTTATGGATGACATGTTTAAACCATGTTTAAGTATTAATTGATATGTTTTATAATGTGTTATGAAATGATAAAGGTGAAACAGAATGAACATGATTGATACTTTGTACTCCAGATGCATGCCTGGATAGTGAATATAGTCAATACAGAGTGTGATTGTTCTTTAACGTACGTATGTACATAATTTTTTGAGTCATGCCACTAATAAGATACAGAGGCCCCACTTAGAGAAGCGCAAGTAGCCCTCGTGAGTAGCCAACATGTGATACTGAAAGATGTTATTCATTCACATAGGGAGGAGTAACTATCAGTTGTATCAGTGTGACTGTATAAAAGGAGCGCTCCGGTTCAGGGCAAGCAGTTGCTCCATGGAGCAAGCTCGGCTTTGTTATGCAAATAATAAAAGTCTAAATTCACAAGTTCCAGTCTCTTGAGAAATATTTTTAAGTTGACTACTTTTTGAGTCAAATATTTCTACGACATATTTGGCGAGCTTGCCAGGAGTTGACAACAGGGGCCAGAGATGGTGTATATCTGCAGTTATGAAACGGCTTGGACGGACCATACAAACAAAAGCGGCCGCTTTTAACAGGTAAGCCAAGTTCTTACTTATATAGTATAAACGTTTGTGTGGTCCGATCCGGGGCACGGTATCAGCTGCAGAAATACCAAGTAGGTCTCTCCAAATTTAAGAACCAGAAAATTAGAGACTAGGAGCTTTTGAATTTAAGAATACATGTCGATGTCACTCTGTTGTTCGTCTGAACCGTCTGTTCAATTGATTTGATTGATTTGATTGATTTGATTGATTTGATTGATTTGATTCATTTGATTCATTTGATTCATTTGATTCATTTGATTCATCCTGCTGATCGCTTTGTCTGGGTCGTTTCGGCACGGGCGGTTGTCCATCTGGTTGAGCGATCAGACAATAACATGTTAAGTCCTGCGAATACCGCTATAAATGTACATGTCGCTTAGGAAAACGTAGTAGAAGTCCAGGTGTGTCGAGGAAGTGTATCACCTAGGGGGCTAAATAAATAGAAATCCTGTGGATACCGCTTTGGAGAGCTAAAAATTAGCGCTCCAGAGGGCTGAACGGGCAGGTGGCTAGCTAAATTTGGGACCTACGGTTACCGCTCTAATGAGGAATTCATTGTTAGAGGTCTGCTCGGGTAGGTGGGGCATCATCCTGTGTTGTGGTGATGCCAAAGTTAGGCAGGGTTGATCAGGTAAAAAAGTTAGGTCATCCGGCGTAGGTGACAGCATAAATTGGAGTAACACTGGTCATCCTGAGTAGGTGAACGGGTTAAATAGCCACAAGGGCTTCAAAATATAGAGAAAGTGTTAAATAGAGTAGGTCTGCTCATCTTGTGTGGGTGAGTGGTTTGCTTGGGCGGCTGTGAGTCATTCAACTGTCTGATTCATTTGGGCACAAGTGGCTACTCATCTGTATGAATGAGAATAATAAGAAATCCTGCAGATAACAGCTTATTTTCTGTGTTGAGGAGAGAAGCTGTGTTTGAGGTCGTTTGAAGTGTCGGTGTTTGGTGGAGAAAGGTTGGCGCACCTTTCCTGGACCGTTGTTTGAGTATAACCTGGTAGGACGGACGCACCCGGTCTCACACCAAGAGAGGAAGAGTGAATGGTGCGTGGATATTCATTGACCAACTGAGTGTAGAAAATTCATGTTACCAGGAGGGGTAGAATAAAACCTGTTGGAGGAACAGGTCACGTGTACCGGTGTGATCATATGACGTCTATGCATTGTATTTTGATCAATCTTTTAGGGTATGTTTCTGATATTATATTTAGAAACTTTAGAGGTGATGTAGTATTATGATAAATTGACTACAGTAAAATAATAACCAGGATAGGGTTAACATTCCAAATTTGGGCCCTTTGATAGAATAAAATATTCCTGTAGGTTATACAAATAGTAATTAAGTGCGTTTGAGAACAACATTGTATAAATATGGAATAAGAGTGGTATAATGGTGTAAATTAGTCGCACTCTAAAGTTTGAATGATGAGATATAGAGGTGTGTATGATAATTATATATACGTTGGAATAATAAGCTTTTCTTGTAAATGATATCTTGGAGTTTCGTACAACAATGCCTGTCATAGAATTTTGTAAGATCAGGGAATAGTGACCAGCATATATGATTCTGGGAGGATTCTATGACTGAGGGGAAGGATTTGGGTAATTTGTTGTTCGTTCGCTGAGACTACACCCCAACACCCTAAACCCTAACAGCGCCGGAGAAGATGGCTGCTGTTTTACAGCCCTCTAACCAATTGTACTATTATGTGTGTTTTTCCACGTTATTTGTAATTTATTTTGTACATAATGTTTCTGCCATCGTCTCTTATAACCAAAAAGAGCTTCTGGATATCAGGACAGCGATTACTCACCTCGTATTGGACGAATATTTTTTCTTCAACGAGGTGGCCGCGAAGGATATCATACAGACACCCGACAAGGCCCAAATCCCCGTCATTCGCGTGAGGAAGAGACAGAGATATCGTGGACGTAGATCGGGGTGCCTTGTAAGGATCCGACGGCGAGCGAGTAAACTGCCTCTTCCATCAATCCTATTAGCCAACGTTCAATCATTTGAAAATAAATTGGATGACCTAAGATTACGGTTATCCTACCAACGGGACATTAAAAACTGTAATATCTTATGTTTCACCGAGTCGTGGCTGAACGACGACATAGATAACATACAGCTAGCGGGCTATACGCTACATCGGCAGGATAGAACGGCTGACTCCGGTAAGACAAGGGGTGGTGGTCTGTGTATATTTGTAAACAACAGCTGGTGCACAAAATCAAATACTAAGGAAGTCTCGAGGTTTTGCTCGCCTGAGGTAGAGTATCTTATGATAAGCTGTAGACCACACTATTTACCAAGAGAGTTTTCATCTATATTTTTCAAAACTCTAGACCACCTTTACTCCACACACAGAGACGCATACAAAGCTCTCCCTCGCCCTCCATTTGGCAAATCTGACCATAACTCTATCCTCCTGATTCCTGCTTATAAGCAAAAACTAAAGCAGGAAGCACCAGTGACTCGGTTTATATAAAAAAGTGGTCAGATGACGCAGATGCTAAGCTACAGGACTGTTTTTTGCTAGCACAGACTGGAACATGTTCCGGGATTCTTCAGACAGCATTGAGGAGTACACCACATCAGTCACTGGCTTCATCAATAAGTGCATCGATGATGTCGTCCCCACAGTGACCGTACGTACATACCCCAACCAGAAGCTATGGATTACAGGAAACATCCGCACTGAGCTAAAGGGTAGAGCTGCCGCTTTCAAGGAACAGGACTCTAACCCGGACGCTTATAAGAAATCCCGCTATGCCCTCCGACGAACCATCAAACAGGCAAAGAGTCAATACAGGACTAAGATTGAATCATACTACACTGGCTCTGACGCTCGTCGGATGTGGCAGGGCTTGAAAACTATTACAGACTACAAAGGGAAGCACAGCCGCGAGCTGCCCAGTGACACAAGCCTACCAGACGAGCTAAACCACTTCTATGCTCGCTTCGAGGCAAGCAACACTGAAGCATGCATGAGAGCACCAGCTGTTCCGGATGACTATGTGATCACGCTCTCCGTAGCCGATGTGAGTAAGACTTTTTAAGCAGGTCAACATTCACAAGGCCGCAGGGCCAGACGGATTACCAGGACGTGTACTCCGAGCATGTGCTGACCAACTGGCAAGTGTCTTCACTGACATTTTCAACATGTCCCTGACTGAGTCTGTAATACCAACATGTTTCAAGCAGACCACCATAGTCCCCGTGCCCAAGGACTCTAAGATAACCTGCCTAAATGACTACCGACCCGTAGCACTGACGTCTGTAGCCATGAAGTGCTTTGAAAGGCTGGTCATGGCTCACATCAACAGCATTATCCCAGAAACCCTAGACCCACTCCAATTTGCATACCGCCCCAACAGATCCACAGATGATGCAATCTCTATTGCACTCCAAACTGCCCTTTCCCACCTGGACAAGAGGAACACCTAAGTGAGAATGCTATTCATTGACTACAGCTCAACATTCAACACCATAGTGCCCTCTAAGCTCATCACTAAGCTAAGGATCCTGGGACTAAACACCTCCCTCTGCAACTGGATCCTGGACTTCCTGACAGGCCGCCCCCAGGTGGTAAGGGTAGGTAACAACACATCTGCCACACTGATCCTCAACATGGGGGCCCCTCAGGGGTGCGTGCTCAGTCCCCTCCTGTACTCTCTGTTCACCCATGACCGCATGGCCAGGCACGACTCCAACACCATCATTAAGTTTGCCGACGACACAACAGTGGTAGGCCTGATCACCGACAACGATGAGACAGCCTATAGGGAGGAGGTCAGAGACCTGGCCGTGTGGTGCCAGGACAACAACCTCTCCCTCAACGTGACCAAGACAAAGGAGATGGTTGTGGACTACAGGAAAAAAAAGAGGACTGAGCACGCCCCCATTCTCATCGACAGGGCTGTAGTGGAACAGGTTGAGAGCTTCAAGTTCCTTGGTGTCCACATCACCAACGAACTATCATGGTCCAAACACACCAAGACTGTCGTGAAGAGGGCACGACAAAGCCTATTCCCCTCAGGAGACTGAAAAGATTTTGGCATGGGTCCTCAGATCCTCAAAAAATTCTACAGCTGCACCATCGAGAGCATCCTGACTGGTTGCATCATCACCGCCTGGTATGGCAACTGCTTGGCCTCCGACCGCAATGAACTACAGAGGGTAGTGCGTACGGCCCAGTACATCACTGGGGCCAAGCTTCCTGCCATCCAGGACCTCTATACCAGGTGGGTGTCAGAGGAAGGCCCTCAAAATTGTCAAAGACTCCAGCCACCCTAGTCATAGACTGTTCTCTCTGCTACCGCATGGCAAGCGGTACCGGAGTGCCAAGTCTAGGTCCAAAAGACTTCTCAACAGCTTCTACCCCCAAGCCATAAGACTCCTGAACAGCTAATCATGGCTACCCGGACTATTTGCACTGCCCCCCCACGCCCATCCTTTTTACGCTGCTGCTACTCTGTTAATTATTTATGCATAGTCACTTTAACTCTACCCACATGTACATATTACCTCAACTACCTCAACTAGCCGGTGCCCCTGCACATTGACTCTGCAACGGTACCCCCCTGTATATATATAGCCTCCCTACTGTTATTTTATTTTACTTCTGCTCTTTTTTTTCTCAACACTTTTTGTTGTTGTTGTTTTATTTTTACTTTTTGTGTTAAAAATAAATGCACTGTTGGTTAAGGGCTGTAAGTAAGCATTTCACTGTAATGTCTGCACCTGTTGTATTCGGCGCATGTGACCAATAACATTTGATTTGATTTGATTTGATTTGACTAGATTGTGATTAACTGATTTGTGGCAATAAAGAATCATTAGAAACATGAATGGTTTGGTTGATGTGAATATATTAGAATAGAATGAATTTTATGGGAGTGTAATTTATTACAAGTCATTGGATAAAATTATAGGTGTTGACTTGCACGCCCAAACACGTACAGACGTACGTGGGGATGGGAGAAAGTACATGGAGCATGTGGTGGAATTAAGCATTAAAATAAACTATCTATTATTTCAGAAGCAGGGGTGATATAGTCAAGGAATTTTAGTATATTAGGGGGAAAATATAATTCATTTGGTTAGGTCGTTAGATCTGTTTCCAAATCAATGAATGTGGGGTTTGACTCGTTGACTCCTAAGTTGTTTACGTTGAGCGTGTGAGATCTGTGTCCTTCAAAGCTATTTTCTGATAAAGTGTGGTATGTGCCAGATACTAAAACTACTGACCATTATCATTGAAATAAAGGAGGATTAACTTGTCTTTTCAATAAAGCATAGATTCTGCATCGCTGATTAGAGTCTAGGTTTTCTAAGTATAGTTTAACTATGGTTGAGGGTTGTTTAGATTGACGGAACAGTCAGGATAAGACTGGACGATTTAGCAGCCTGCGTCTTTTCAGACTGAAGGACTCACTTATTCAACGGGAAAGAGGGAGGAGTGACTATAGTCTAATCAGAAAGGACAGTTACATACATTTGAATAGCGGACTGGCAATTGCGATAGAGTTATGGCCATAATTTGAATTGTTTAGGTAGACTGGAATGAAAGTAAGGTCTTTTAATAATATGAATATAAATATATTATTAGTTATTGTTGGGATGTGAATAGACTTTACTAATGCCATGAACTAGTTTCCGGGTAAAAGAGAGTCGTACTTGCTTGACTGTATCGAGCTGAAATATATATTTGAAGCAAGTTTGAATAGTTGGATGGAAAACATTTATTTGACACATTCTAATTGTTATTACTTTATTCTATAGTTTGCGTGACACTAGTGATGTATGCGAATAGTTGAATTCTAGAATAATAATGTATTTTCGTTACGTGAACCAGGGGATGCAAGGAGCTTTGGCTATTATGCTGAGTGAATAGCACCAATTTATAGTGGGTTCTAGATTTGTTGAATAAACAAACTTATATTTTAAACTAAAGTAATGCAATAGGCTACAATTATAACATTATCAGAAAAAGGCACTATACGCTCATCTGTGGTCCTCTGTAGCTCAGTTGGTAGAGCACGGTGCTTGCAACGCCAGGGTTGGGTGGTCGATTCCCAAGGGGGGCTAGTATAAGTATAAAAATGTATGAGCTCACTAATTGTGCGTCGCTTGGAATAAGAGCATCTGATAAATGACTAACATGTAAAAATGTTAACGGGTATGGAGAGGAGAGTACGTGGTAGTAATTTTTTAGTCATTGAATACGTTTTTGCTAGATTAAACGAGTGACAATGGTGGAATATGTCTATAAATAAATTGGATTGTGATAAATGGATGATTTCAATATATGATGGTAAACTACAGCAAGTGTTTGGTGTTACTTGTAGCTTACTTAGAAAGGATAGTTGAATAGATCTCATTCATTCTGTAATGGCGGGGTGATGGTTTAATTGCGTGGCTATGATTTTAGTTGATTACAAGAGAAATAGGATATAGTTTACGACGCATGGAGAAGTGAATGTCTTATATGGTAATAGATAAACTGAACCAAACATGACGTTACTATGGAAATTTAGGATGGTTAATGTTGTTAAGTTCGTTTTTAAACCCTATGATAGAGGTAAATGCAGAACGATGTTTGAAAGTGTGTTTTATTAGGTCTGCTAGTAAAAATTGAAGAATTTCCATTTTTGTCTGCGGGTGTTAAACATTGGGGCTTGCTGAAACGTGAGAGCGCTATAAGGGACATTATGGGTTAAGTTAGGTGTAGAAGGATCGCGTATTTTGTAGGAAGTCGTAGGAGGTTGAATATTATCGGCAGGAAATTGCTAGCTAGTTAGCGGTGTGAGCTAGTGCGGTTTTCGTTGGGTGACGTCACTTGCTCTATGAACTGGAAGTAGATGCTTTGCGGGGCTTTTGTGGAGCGATGGGTAACGGTGCTTCAATGGTGAATGTTGTCGATGTGTGCAGAGGGTCCCTGGTTCAAAACCAGTAAGGCACAGAAAGCAAATATTTTACATTGATGCTATTGATGTGAATTACTGGTTTCATTGATAACATTATAGGAAAGATGTTGTCCTACCAATCCATGTCGGATAGGATAACATAGTAATTAAAATTGCATATTGGTGAATTTGATGTTTTATTGGTTTTTACTATAAATATAAAATAATTTGTCATCTGTTGAGGTACCGTTATGAGGGAAATTAGCGGTAGAGTATGATAGATATTGTAGAGGGTTTAAGAAATAAGTTAATTGGGTGATGAGACAGGTTGACTTGATGTTGAATGGGATTGTTTAATAGAAGTAATTATTTATATTTAGGAGAATGAGAATATGTTATTAGGTAGTATTGCTTTGTGGAGACGATTTACTAATGAAGAACATGTCTCGATAGTTGAATAAGGAACGATATTTGATAATTGATCATTTTAGTATGACATTATATAGTTTGTTTAAACAGCAGTGAGTTATGACGATGGTTTATTACTTCAGATAACGATAATATGTTTATAGTACGTTGAACGATGGGAGGTAGTTGTTGCTGTTGGCCTGATGGATTAAGTAGACATATTTTTATGGGTTTTGGATTATGAAACAATAATTTTATATTTAAAAAAAAAACATCAATGCAACAGTTTGCGACGTTTAAATTACTAAAAAGGGGTTATAGGTTTATAGTGGAAGGTGTAGTTAACTTAATAAAACGTGTTATTATCTAGTGTATTCTAAGTGGGAGTTTTTTTTAAGGATTGATGGGAGTCTCCTATAATATCATGTTAGGGGTAAAGTAGGACACGACGTATCAAACAATTTTAAATCGATGCTGGGGTTAATGATTGTTGATGAGATAGGACTGGGGATATATGTATGATGTTTTGTGTGTAATTACTATCTTTGGATTGTTGATTATATGTTAACGACATGTATACTTTCTCTTCCAGGAACATGGGGATTTCTTTATATTTTATTGGGATGTTAAAAAGTCTGTAGGCTAGGGTGGAACTAGTTAGTAAAATTAAGTAGTTTTATTTTTAGGTTGTCATAGGGAGCTATCAAAATAAATAAGGCCTGGCCATTTTTGTTTGTTTATTGTTTTACTATATGGTGTTCGAATAACCACAAACAAACTACTTAGTATGAAATGTTATTCTGTATAGGATTTTTATTTCTATTTTTTTTTTTTTTGATGGGATGGAAGTGAAATATCTTAAAGGGGCATACACATGTAATTTGGGTTTTATTTACTGAGTGATAAGTAAATATGTGTGATTTATTTTGAAAAGAGCTGTACTAAGGACTTACTATACACTCAGGATACAACATTTATGAAATGTTTTGATGGTTATTAATGAGTAGTATACTATTGGATGAAACAATTAATTGAATGATTTCAATGACCTCTGAAATCTGTCCTGGCTTTATAGTGTGACCTGATCACCCGCACTATAAATTCTAGAGGCATGCTGTATTAGGGGGTTAGATATAATAAGGATAATTGTGAAGAAGTTTATAATTTGGACAAAATCCTATATATATATTAGTCCAAACAGGACAAGGATGAAGTGAGAGAGTTAGTCCTGAAGGAGAGGTATTCCTTGAATAGTGTTATGGGATATAGTTAAGTAAAGATATGCTCAAGGGTTGTCATTTTCAGTTTAGTTATTATTTTTGGTTTAATAGGCAATATAGTTTTTTTTTTTTTTTTTTAACACATGAATCACGATGTGATGCATGTGTCCAAGGGGGGAAGTTGGGCTTACAGAGGTTTTAATGTTTTATAATGGTTTTGTGGGGAAATATGCAAGGTGTATTAAGGATATGAGCAGTAGTAATAATGTGTTATGGGTTAGGTTAAATCTTTTTTGTTTTTGTGATAGGAGGCATGAAATAAGTGGACTACAACAAGCTGGAAGCAGGTGTGCTTCATAATTTCAAGGCTTCTCTTGACGGATGAGAGGACATAAGTAGCATGCTGTGTCTCACCTAACCTAACAATGTTCTTAAGATTTTCTTTTCATGGGTGAAGATAACTCTGCCCAACTGAGTAGGAGAATCTGAGTATTTTCTGTGCCCTGGAGACTATGTGATGGCAAAAGACTACAGAAGAAAGAACTGGAAAGACCCTATGTGGAGGGGCCTGTACCAGGTGTTGTTGGCTACCTTAATGATGGTAAAAGTGGTGGAGACAGATGCTTAGATCCATGTTTCCCACTATAGGAGTGTTCCAACCTCAGCCATTGGGTAGCATTGTTGTCTTTTGTGTGTGTCTGTGCTTGTGTCTTTGCAGCAGTAACTCCGAGCTTCCCTATGGGTAGGCTGATAGAAGGACACTCATCGCAGACCGATGTCGATAGATTGAGAGGGACTCTGGCTGATCCGGAGACCCTAGTGATGGGAGAAGGTTAGCAGCTAAAGGTGTCCATACATCATCGTCCAGGTTACACCAACAGCGGTACGGATAGAGGGGAGCGTGATCGGGTGTCATCTAAACCATTGTACCAGAGTGAGGGAACTGATGACTAGGAGACCACCACAGAGACTTCCAAGACCTTCCAGACCACCGAGAGATTCCAGACATTCAAGATGTTATTACAGATGGTGTTGTAATGCATAGTAGAAATAATTAGGTCCAGAGCGGTGTGAACCTCAATAAAAACCAAAAACCCTCTACCCGGCTGAAGAGGAACAACAAAGGCGTTGAAGACGTTCCTGTCCGACACCACCTCTGCCAGGAGACCTGAATCCAGCATCAAATCAAGGCAATCAATTGCCTTCTCTTTTGTGCCTTTTCTCTCAGGAATGTGACAGAAGTCCATGTGGAGTGAGCAGGAAGAGAGAGGTCTATGCAAATGCAACGTTCTTCATAGGGTATACTGGTTTGCAAATTGACAAAACAGAATGATGGTGGAGGTGGGGCGGCTCAGGTGTGACATTGGAATTGGGACATTACCATGGGCAATCCAAGATGAACTATGAAGCTATCTGAAGAACATAATGAAGACGCCAGAAGATTGAGTGCCGGTAGAGTAAGGGAGTGTTAGTTAAGGTAGTATGTTGATTTAGGAGGTATTATACACTGCTAAATTTATAGTAATTTAGACTAGGAATGTATTAAGATAATGATCTGTTGTAATTCTCGTTATGAGGAAGTTAATGCTAGAATTATGATAGTATAAATATACATTCTGCCAGTGTCAATATGTGCCAAGGTGAGAGATTTAGCTTTGAATGATGGAACCAAAGTGAATAACTAAGAATTGTCATTCTAAATTTGTTTTGGGTAATTAATCTGATAATGACTATGAATTATAAGGTGACTGATTGATTTGAATAAGTTATTAATATGTTAATAACTAATGATGTTGACATTGCAATTAATGGATTAGATATTGATATTGATTCTTTTGATTGTTATAATAATTGTGATATGGGTAAAAAAGGTAAGCTAAAGATGTTGACACTATTCTTAACATGTCCTAGATATTATGGTTAAAACAAAGTTGCATTTATTTCTTATATATTTTGATGTGTTAGGATACTACCACGTATATTGGAAATACAACAAAACAAAAAGGGGAGCAATGGTTACAAAGCTCAACAGCAACAATTGGAGGTTATCTTAGAGGGAAACCTTCAAGACTTGTAACCAATACCTGACTGGGCTCCTTGTCCTCATCAGGATGGGTCAGACAATGAAGAAGATACATTGGTCTGAATATATATTCTTATAAAATGTAACCACAGATGGCAAGGCTAAGAATAAGTATATGCACATGCTTACACTCATTTTATGTTATCTTTTGTTTTATTGGTTGGGATTTTCAAGTACATATGTTGTAGAATTAAACACCTATATGCCTTAAAATGTTTATGGATTGAGAACCAGTTGAAGGGTTAATACAGAGCAGAGACATTTATGTGTTTTTCATAAACTCCCTGCAGCTGGTCTGGGTATGTCAATGACATGTGATGGAGATACAACTCCTCGTGATGGCTGTGTGGAGATTGGAGTAACAATGGAACTAGTGTTATCATTTGTTTGTGCTTATGACCTTATGACCTGACACATGGCCACATGCACATAATCTCCAGGGCCAGGAAGGATGGTAAATGATAAATGCTTAAATGTATGTGGTTGAGAATGGGTTATGGATGACATGTTTAAACCATGTTTAAGTATTAATTGATATGTTTTATAATGTGTTATGAAATGATAAAGGTGAAACAGAATGAACATGATTGATACTTTGTACTCCAGATGCATGCCTGGATAGTGAATATAGTCAATACAGAGTGTGATTGTTCTTTAACGTACGTATGTACATAAATTTTTTGAGGTCATGCCACTAATAAGATACAGAGGCCCCACTTAGAGAAGCGCAAGTAGCCTCGTGAGTAGCCAACATGTGATACTGAAAGATGTTATTCATTCACATAGGGAGGAGTAACTATCAGTTGTATCAGTGTGACTGTATAAAAGGAGCGCTCCGGTTCAGGGCAAGCAGTTGCTCCATGGAGCAAGCTCGGCTTTGTTATGCAAATAATAAAAGTCTAAATTCACAAGTTCCAGTCTCTTGAGAAATATTTTTAAGTTGACTACTTTTTGAGTCAAATATTTCTATGACACTATCGGCCTGCTACATTGACCACAGGCCTGCAGATTGTTTCAAGGTTAGTGGACAAACAGCCTTGAAATTCGTGGCTTCTGTGAAAGTGAGGAAGAACCACAGCCATATGGAGTTGTCTGGTAGGATATTCTAATCTACCATACACACAGTTAGCTTTGTAATATTGTTAAGATATTTGCAAACATATCAACAATATTCTGAAACACAACATGAATGGGGAGGGGGCAATTATCAATGAGCAACACTTGAGAAGCAAGTAATTTACCTTTTATTTTAGACACACACAAACACATCCGTACGCACATGTGTATACATAGATACACAGGCAGAGAATGAGAGAGAAAGATGACTTTCATTATTGGTCGTTGGATGGCTTTTCTACACCGTCAGTCTCTAAGTACCTTCTGGGCTGCTGGGGGAATATTCAGCACAGGGGTAAAGCGAATGATTGCGACTCCAGTGGACCGGCGAGAGTCGGCCTGCAGGTCATACAGCTTCACAAAGGTAACAATCCACAAAACAGGTGATTTGGAGCAGAAGCATTGTGATTGCTCTGGCTGGAGAACATGGTTTCTATGCCAGTGCTTAAGCAGCCCAGTTACCTCCATGGTCTCAGTGAGTCAATCGCCTCCCTCCACGGCTCACTGCCTGGGCGTCAATCTTGAAAACAAGGGCCAGCTTGGGAGTACATTCTACAGATTGCTTGGGCTTGAAGCCACTTCGTCACACAGAACACAACATAATAACAGTGCTAATTGTTTTGCAGGGTCAAATTGACTCCTGAATAGTTCACTTGTTTTTATTTTATTTTTTTATTTCACCTTTATTTAACCAGGTAAGCCAGTTGAGAACAAGTTCTCATTTACAACTGCGACCTGGCCAAGATAAAGCAAAGTAGTGCGATAAAAACAACAACACAGAGTTACATATGGGGTAAAAAAAATACATAAAGTCAAAAAAAATACAACAGAAAATATATATACAGTGTGTGCAAATGTAGCAAGTTATGGAGGTAAGGCAATAAATAGGCTATAGTGCAAAAATAATTACAATTAGTGTTTCTACAATTAGGAATGCTTGTGTCCCAGTACCTGAGGGCCTGTCTGCCGTTTGACAGCAGCCACTTGAGGACAATGCAATGATGCGTTAAAGGTGAATCCTGAATCTGATCTGTGTGTATAAGTGTCTGGGGTATGTCATGAATACTGAACACAAGATAAAGGACCGCTGTGTCAACAAAAACAACAATGTAGAATAGTGGCAGAAATACAGCATGTGAATAAAAAAAATCACTACCGTAAGTTGCTCTGGATATGAGCGTCTGCTAAATGACAAAAAAAAAGTACAAACCTGTACCAAGCATTAGAACGTAGTTCTGTTTAGTAGGTAAAGTGGTTAAAACAAGACAGAAAAAAGAGGAACAGTTCAAGGGAGAGGAATTCAGGAGAAGATAGTATCAATAACAAGAAAATAAATTCTCCATTGGTAGTCTTCTTTGGGACGTGAAGCCAGCAGGACTGTTCTCTTGTGTGCTCAACTGTATACCTCAGTGCAGTTTGTTCTGACAGGTAGCCTGTGTGGGGGTCAAGGAAGGGGTCAGGAGTGACATGGAGGCAGCCAGCTGGGGACTGTCAGGCGATTGTCGAAAAAAATAGCACAAAATGCTCATACTGTTGCTACCTCCCTCTGTGAATAATAAGGCTTTCACTTTGGGAAGTTTCTCAAATACTTTCTTTTTAGACAAAGGGATTTAGCATTGAAATATATTTTGTTTTAAATGATATAAGAAAGTAAATAGAGAGAGAACGGACCAAATGAGGATTACATTATTCATAACTCCTGTCAGGTGACAATTGAAAGACAGATTGGTCATAATATCAAGTTTAGGCACACAAAAGGTGTCCTTGCCTACTGCATGTTGCCATTTATTTGAATCTTTCTACTACTCATAAAAAACAATAAAGGACATGCAGAATGATACTGTACATCATTTGAATGTTAACCATCATCAACAGTACAGACGGTAATGGGATTTGTGGGGACACTTGAAAATGGTCTCAATATCAAACAATAAAGGAATTGTAACTCCTACAGCATATGCCTCTGAAGTTCTGAGGAACAATAACCTCCTAGCTTCTGAGGGACGTTCTTGCCGTTTACTAAATTCTATTTGTACTTCTCTCCAGTCCACTCTGTCTCCTTTTATGAGAAGCCAGGCCAAGCCTGAGTGTTAAAAGGCAGTTTGATGTCACTCACAGTAGTGAGAATGGCAGCCCCTCAGGCTTATCGCAGCAAGGCTGCCTCCCTCTGGTTCCAACAGACCTCCACCCCCACGTCTCATGATGTGCCTGACATTTAGGGATATTCGCCTAACGCTTTATCACTGCCACAGGATCTGTTTGCTGTAATGACTATGACTATTCCCCATTTTGTTCCCTTTGGCACAAAACACATTTGACTCAGAGAAAAAGATCACATTGAATGCTGTCATGTGGACACAATGGATTACCTGCTGGGACTACCTACATTTGCTCAATACTCTAATCAGTTGATCATGATAGGAGTGTTCAACAAAAAATATGTAATACCTCTTCCCAACTAAGCATAGTGAAACCTTGGCTTATTCTGGGTTGCATTACTACACATACTGCAGCATATTGTAACCAACCAGAAATTTTCATTTTAATGTGAGTGCCGTACCTTCATTTAAAATTCTGTCACAGGTCAGGATTGGCCTTCATTTAGCTCTCAGTAAGAGCTGATGGAGGGGATGAGGCTAGTCTGAGGACAGAGGTGAGACTGTGTAATTGGCTCAGGTTATATGGCCATTGATTAATGTTGTCTCTTCAGGGAGGGCTCTGCTACTGGTCAGGGCTTTTCTGCAATCCAAGGGAGATGCACACTGATAATACTGGTCTACACATCACATGTAGCCTTCCACAGTATACTGTAAGTCAACCAATTCCAGCAGGCATATAACCATGCACTGTCTACTCAGCAGGTAGAATGTACATTGCTTAATCATTGTTAAATAGTGAACATGTATTGAAAACAGGGAGCATTGTGTTGCAGTTGCAAATCAATGAATATCAGAGGCATGTTGTGAGTCAACTGAGAGAAAGATTTATCCTATGTGTCCATCACACAAGCCAAGACCCAGTTACTATAATTCTATCAATCAGATCAGTCCCCAGGGAGTGGCCTATTAGGAGGGACCTGTCCAATCATACATACATACAAGCCTACATGCATACTATACATACAGTTACTGTAGACTATAAATCCACCTTAAAGGGGCTTTCTTTTTCTGATTGTAAATTGCTTACCATGTAACAAACCAACAGCAACAGCAATCTTGAATTATGTTCATTAATTTGAGTGAAAGGTCAGTTTTTCTCCTACTATTTACTACAGTATGACAACTATCTATGGTGAGGGACCAACAAGATGCTCAGAACGTTGTGTCTCAAGTTACCTATTGTTCATTGTTGATTACAACTCATTATTTTTCCAATGCCTGCCCACATTACGTATCCAGTAGTGTTAGTCATCTTGGTGAGGAAATTAAGCCCATTTGTCACCAACAGAGACAGAAAGCCATTGGAGGGGAATCTCAATTGGTACCTCAATTAGATTATTTATTCACAAAAATACAGAATGGCTGCGTTACAACACATTAGTACTTTCTTGTGACCGGTTCATCTCTCTCCCTAATGCACTGTGTGCTGTGGGAAAAGTATACCCTCAATTTTTCTTCTCAACATACACTATTTACAGCCACACGAATGCAATAGCTGTATTGACTAGTCCAAAAAAGGAAGAAAAATCCATCTGTCTAACCCACGACCAGCCCTCAATCCCACCTAACTCTGCAGACCACAGAAAGGTCTATATTTGCTACTGAACAAATATACTGAACAAGAATATAAACGCAACATGCAACAATTTCAACAATTTTACTGAGTCACAGTTCATATAAGGAAATCAGTCAATTGAAATAAATAAATTAGGCCCTAATCTATGGATTTCACATGACTGGGCAGAGCCGCAGCCATGAGTGGGCCTGGGAGGGCATAGGCCCACCCATTTGGGAGCCAGGCCCACCCACTGGGGAGCCAGGCCCAGCCAATCAGAATGAGTTTTTCCCCACAAAAGGGCTTTATTACAGACAGAAATACTCCTCAGTTTCATCAGCTGTCCGGGTGGCTGGTCTCAGACGATCCCTTAGGTGAAGAAGCCGGATGTGGAGATCCTGGGCTGGCGTGGTTACACGTGGTCTGCAATTCTCTGAAACGACATTGGAGGCGGCTTATGGTAGATAAATGAACATTCAATTCTCTGGCAACAGCTCTGGTGGACATTCATGCAGTCAGCATTCCAATTGCACGCTCCTTCAAAACTTTGCGTTGTGTGACAAAACTGCACATTTTAGAGTGTTTTATTGTCCCCAGCACAAGGTGTACCTATGTAATGATCATACTGTTTAATCATCTTCTTGATATGCCACACCTGTCAGGTGGATGGATTATCTTGGCAAATGAGAAATGCTCACTAACAGTGATGTTGACAAATTTGTGCACAAAATTGAACATTTCAGAGATATTTTATTTCAGCTCATGAAACATGGGACCAACACTTTACATGTTGCGTTTATATTTTTGTTCAGTATATAATGATTGCCAGTATTGAGCTCCGGGCAGGAATGAGATCGATGGAGAGAGGTCAGCCAAGTGTACTGTATTTACAACCTTATGAATTCAGCAGGTGCTTTTACTGATTGGAATAGAACCAGTCTATGGCACCAGTTTGCTCAGTTTTAGCAACAACGATAACACACTCTATGATTTGCTCTTTCTCTCTCTGAACACTGCTATCTAGTGATGGTCTGATAACCAACCTCCACAGCACTGTAGTCAGTGACTTCTATTGAAGCCCTAGCTGGTTGGCTTGGTTAATAGGGCCAATTATATGTCCTGGGATTCAGCCCCCTGATTAAGAAATGAATACCCTGAACTTTTAAGATGGGAAATAAAATTAACCTTTCAAAGCGCTTATCTAAGTCCCCACACTAATATGTCTTTCTATCTTTTCCATGGCTTATTGCTGCGCTGGCATTTGAAAGGGAAGGTTAAGTCACTTCAGAAGATAAAGCAATAAAAATGCGCCACCATATATTTTTTTTTTGGGGGGGGGGGTCAAATACGCCTGCTCCTGAAATGTCAAATATGAATTTAAATTAGTTTTAATATTGTGAGTTTATCAGATCTATACACTTTTTGTAAAACATCCACAATGACCCAATAGCCAACAGAATACAATTTTCTGATAAGACAATATACAACTCAGAAACACAGTGTAGAGGGTAAACTTGGGTCTAGACATGGCAAAAGGCAAATACACTAATCCACAATATTGAAACATGATCCATATCTGAATAATTCCCCAACACATTAGTGGTGCTTTAATACGCTGATGCATATACATACAGTCACTAAAATGTGTCTCTGACGCTTTTGTTGTTGTAGATTTATAGTGTACATACAGAAGGCCTCGCTGTCACAATTACAGTAAGCATATTCCTTCACATGACCTGGAGTTGGATTCATGAGGGCTGTGATGTTACTCTATTTAACAAAAAAAGTTAAATAGAGTAAAGAGTTTTATAACCGCTTATGAGTTATTATGGTTATTATAGTCCGTTTTATAACCACTTATGAGTTATTATGGTTATTATAGTCCGTTTTTATAACCGCTTATGAGTTATTATGGTTATTATAGTCCGTTTTATAACCGCTTATGAGTTTTTTTTATTATGGTTATTATAGTCAGTTTTATAACGCATTATAAAGCATTATACGCATGTGCTTCCTAAAAAGGTTTTACAGAGAGATCTCCTGAATAAGTAACAGTTACAGAAGAAAAGACAAGTTATTGTGAGATCTTTTGTAATGTGACCCTATTATCTTTGCAATGTTTCTTATTTTTCTCTTATAAAGAAATATCGACACACCCATTTTAGGGGGAGATCTCATATTGAAGACTCAACTCAGATGAAAGTGCATCGTTCCATACATTTTACACAAGAAGTGACAGAAGCCCGGTCTGATAATATAATAATAACAATAACAATAATAATTTAAACACAATTTTATTTGTCACATGCTTCATGAACAACAGGTGTAGACTAACAAGGAAATGTTTACTTACGGGTCCTTTTCAAACAAAGATACAATAAAAATACACAGTGCAAAACAATGCAGAGTAAAAATAACATGGCTAGGGTCCCGACCAGGGCAAAGTGCAGGGGGACATTAGGTAAGGGTAAGTGACCAGGCAAAGGTTAATATAAAAACCCCGGGAG